>OY744472.1:51379-261644 GCA_963556145.1 Hygrocybe punicea | reverse complement strand
AATTACACAAATGATGACGACAGCAGTACCAACAACACAAACACCACACACCTGATGAGGATGACAGGCGGCAAGGATTAAGGTTTACCAAGGGTGGACATATGTGATAGGGTAAGATTTTCCAAGGGTTTTGAAGGGTTTGTTCTTGAATCATTATCTATTGCACATAGTGATAGAAACTTGGTGGGAATTTCAAAGAGTTATAAAATTTAGGTCAGATTTCTTCAGTAGTTATTGTGCAATTCCATTTTCAAAAAGGAGGGTTTTTAAAAAACCCTGAGGGGTTGAAAAACCCGGACCCCTGAGGGGTTTGGAAAAACACTCCTTTTTGAAAATGGAATTGCACAAGAACTACTGAAGAAATCTGACCTAAATTTTATAACTCTTTGAAATTCCCACCAAGTTTCTATCACTATGTGCAATAGATAATGATTCAAGAACAAACCCTTCAAAACCCTTGGAAAGTCTTACCCTATCACATATGTCCACCCTTGGTAAACATTAGCGAGGATGAGGATGACAACGGCGGCCACCACCTCCACCACCACAACCGCGATGAAGGCCACGGCCATCCAACCACCAACATACCTCGCGGATGCACAATGTCACATCAATTGATGTTGGTGCTACAACTGCGAGGTAACCGGGAGGATGGTGGTGCGCCCACCACCTGGTTGCGGCCAACCCACCCCCCACATCACATTGTTATGTGAATGTTTGTTTCACCAAGAATTACCGGAGTTGACTTTGTTCAGGTACCTTCTTGTTGTTCGTGGGTTTCTAATATCTAAATAACCTAGCAGGAAGGGGTTTGTAGGTATATGTACTGTATGAGTCAATAGAATGTAATAGTGAGGTCTCTTCAATTAAGAAGTGAGACTTTGAGTGGGTGTGGATGATGGTTGATAATAGTGATGCCAAAGTTCAGTTCAGAACAGATCTGAACCTGGTTCAGCCAAATGGCTGAACCAAACCACTGACATGCGGTTCAAACCGCGTTCAAACATGGTTCAAACCGTGAACCGTAATATATATTTACCTACGTAGATACTCATTTAGATACTCAATTTTTCACAATTTTTTGTATGCAGTCACGTGAACTTAGGTCATGTGACCTTAAACATACATGCGTGAGACTTCAATTTCGACTCAACACTAACATTACTCAACAACCATGGTAAGTAATGGCTTCATTTCATAATTTACTGACATTTTCTTATATAGAACAGCCCCCAATGGCCCACCTTGACCGCATAAAGGAGCCCGTGGTCAACTCCACCCAACAACCTCCCTCGCGTTGGAACGCGAGTTGGAGTGAATTGATGGCAGCAGTGGCAGCAGCAGCAACGGCAGTGGCAACACCACCAATGCCACCACCCCGACAACAACAATGGCCAAATGACCCCCAGCGACAGCAACTGCAACAGCAGCAACAGCAACCACAACCATAACAGCAACAGCAGCAGCAGCAGCCACAGCGGCAATGACAACAGCAGCAGCAGCAGCAATGGCAACAGCAGCAGCAGCGGCAATGGCAACAGCAGCAGCAGCGGCAATGGCAACAGCAGCAGCAGCGGCAATGACAACAGCAGCAGCAGCAGCAATGGCAACAGCAGCAGCAGCGGCAATGGCAACAGCAGCAGCAGCGGCAATGGCAACAGCAGCAGCAGCAGCAGCAGAGCAACACCGGTGGCAGCAGCAACCTGCTGCCTCCAACGTGGATGATCACAACCACTGCCGCCTCCACCATGACTTACAACACCAACACCAACACGACAACGACAACGACGTCCCCCCAATGGACACCAACAGCCCGGCCAATGACGGCCCCACATCCAACGACGATGGCAACGAGGATGGCCCCCCATCTACCTCACGAGGGTGACAACCGCGTCAATTGATGCGCATCTGGCCTGCACGAGGTATGTGGCACCCCAAGTCATGGAAACCGGCAGGTGGGTCATGGCCTCACATGAGGCACCTCCATCTACCTCGCAAGGGTGACAGCCGCCTCTGGCCTGTGCAAGGTATTTGGAGGATGGTTTGCAGTTCAAACCACATTCAAACGCAGACCGAATGCCTTGAAACCATTCGACGTGGTTCCGGTTCCAGTTTGGCATTTGGCTGAACCGAACCGACAGTTCCGGTTCCGGTTTTTCAAAAATATGCAAAACCGGACTGAACCGAACTTCACCAACACTAGTTGATAAGCGTGATGTACTGAAATAATATATATTCACTACTGGAATATAAAACGTGGATTAATGAATACTGATAGCAATATTCACCAATTTAATATGAACCGTTTTGGTTACAGGGCCTATTCAATCAAGAATATCTCTGGGTATGATAATATCTGACTTAAATCTGAAGCTTCAAATGCACATTGGCTACTAGTTCAGGGATATCTTTAATACCTTTTGAATACTCTGTTTTTTTTAGGATGAAACCTTAACCTTAGAATTGTATCTAGTTGACTAATGCTGACTAATGAATTGATTGGACTAAGTGAACTGAGTGAATTCTCCTTGCTGACAAGGGGATCTCACAGAATACTAGAATGAGAGTGAACTGGGGTGGATTACAAGCACTAGCTATTACAATGAGTAACTACTAGTACTAATAGAATAAGGGAACACACTGTGTGAACCCAGACTAAGACTGACTACTGATTGGTGAGGGGGCAAATCCTACTGACTAATGGAATTTGGAGGCCCTATTTATACTGTTGGAGAACAATGGGGGACTGAGAACAATGGGAAAGTGAGAACAATGGGGCTGAGTCATGAGAACAATGGATGGCATCAAAGACGCTGTGAACAATAGGCTCTATCTCCATTTGGACTGTTTAGAACAATGGACTGCTCAGAACAATAGACCTCCATTGTCTTTATATAAGCAGACTATCACTCTCTGATGCATCCTATCTTATCATTATCTTATCATCTTCTTGTTCACATCTTATCTAATCATTTCCCATTATCTAGCTGAGCTGCTTTTGATCAATACAAGTAAACAAGATTTGTAATCAATCCATTACTGCTAATATAGGTAAGAATGCTAGTTGGGCTTGTCTCCTTGCACGTGCAATACAGAGAAATATATAATAAATACTAATGAGTGGGGGATGTGCCTCTGTGCACCATGCATAAATGGCTAGGTCTGGGCATTGCTAGTGAAGTCATCATAAATGATATCAAGGTAAGCATATATGCTATTTGTGTCTGTTCACTAGCATGTGTAATGTGGAAAGGCATAAAATGGGTACTAATGAGTGTAGGTGTGAATCCATAGTCTTGCACTTAAATATTTAAGTCCGTGGTCTGATGGTAAACCCATGACATTACACCCAAAACAATTTGGGGTCATGACAGCGTTCATGTTGAGAATGGGACAATGGGGAGCCCAAATACGTGACATCGCTGCCTTTTGCCCCAAACCCCACCCCCACTTGGTCAACACCCATGGCACCTGTTTCCCATTCATTTTCGAGCACCCCCAACTCACTTGCACACCACCACGATGACCGGCCATCACTGCTGCCTTGGCCACCACGCGGCCAACCTACCACAACACGTCTGCACTATGCCCCAAGCATGGTGCAGACCTGTCCTTGGCCTCAGTTACCTCGTGTGAGCATGCCGCAACGTCAATTGACGTTGGTGCGGTGAATGCGAGGTAAATACCTGCCGTATCATATTTATATCCATGGCTCGGGTACAGATATTGACAGATACAGATACAGATACTAAATTTGGCACCCATGGATGATCCATGCAGGTGCCTATTCCTGATAGGTTATTTGGATATTAGAAACCTGTGAACAACAAGACGGTACCTGAACAAAGTCAACTCCGGTAAGTCTTGGTGAAACAAACATTCACATAACAGTGGGTGTGGTGGCCATGTTAAATTTCATGAGCTATAAAATGACTCAGTGTTTGCAGGAGTCAAACAGCTGTGATATTTACCTATAAAATGACTACATGAGTTATAAGTAAACTAAGGTAAGAAAAGCTAGTATGTGGCTCACCTCAGCATTTGCAGGAGTCAAGCGGCTGAGGTGGGTGAGTATTCTATAATAAGCTAAATAGTAAAGTAGTCACCTAGCGACGAAATCCAAGGAATCTATCACTACGCATGTAAGACTAATCATATGGTGAATAAATAACAAATGTCCATGTTAGATGAAAATGACCATAACAAATTTACTTTGGGCTTTGGCATGAGCTTGTGATTCCAACACTCCCCCTCAAGCTGTGTGGAGGCTGAGCTCAGCAGTGAAGTGCTTTGCTTTAGTGGAGGGTAATGGCTTTGTGAGTGTGTCGGCAACCATGTCTTTGGTAGGGCAATAAATGAGCTTGAGGGAGCCTTTTTCAATGACCCAGTGAATAAAATGAAACCGGATGTCGATGTGCTTTGTCTGGGCATCATACTGGTGGTCTTTCGAGAGTGTGATGGCAGACTGGTTGTCTGAATAAAGGAAGGTGGAATCAGGGAGGGAACCAAAGGTTTCACTGATGAATATGCACAGCCATAAGGCTTCTGTTGCTGTGTGAGTAATGGCGACTTATTCAGCTTTGATCGTGGGTAAGACAACAATTCTTGACATTTCAAGCTCCAGGAAATGGCTCTGCCATCACCGAGGAATGAGATTGCATGCTGGTCATTTTGCATACTTTCATCCACGTCAGCATAACCAATGAGGTCATGTGATCCAGTCACATCTTGCATCTTGTGGCCAAAGGTGAGCCATAACTCAATCGTCTCTTTTAGATAATGAAAAACTTTCTTTACAGCTTCCCAATGTGTGTGGCCAGGGTTTTTCGAGAACCAGGACAGGATTGCAACAGCAAAAGCAATGTCAAATGTGAGACAGTCAAGTTTTCTATAGCTTTCTACAGCACAAATGAGCATACATTTCAGTGAGAAAATTTAAAGTGTATGCATACCTTAGCAAAGTCTTTGGGACAGAATCTTTTGAAAGCTTTTCTGTCAGTCTGTGTGCACAACTGAACATTCATTCCAAAAGACCTGCCCACTGAGAAAAATTCTGTCCAAAACATATTGCTCAGGAGGTAGATTATATGTATTCCAGCACTTTAAATCATAGCAATTGGCTTGTGGAAGCCCAGCTAAATTGTTTGCAATTGCCTGCAGATTCACAAATTAAGTAGTGTGATATCAGCACAATGTCACTCGAATCCAGTGATTTTTGCCAGTTCTTTTGTGAATACTAGCCTCCTTTCTTAGCAGAAATAGTGAAACACAACAATATGTCCATCAAAATATATCAATAATGCTGTCTACATAGTTTCTATAATTAATTTGTATCAGCAGCTGGCATAAGAGTGTCAGCAATTGTGAATTGCTTCCTGACTGTCCAAAATTAATATTACAGTGGTGTACAAATAAGTACAAAGAGCACAATTTCTGAACCGGCATTGCCTGTCCCCATTGAAAGTGCCCCCAATCTTCAATTGTGCCTGGCTGACTAAGCAGCTCCCCAGGGAGCCATATAGAATTATCCTACTAACAATAATAATAATTAATAAATATGTCACTGACAAATAGAAAAGTCAGAGAACTTTCAGGAACACTCCTTGAGGACTCCTTGAGGACTCCTTAAGGAGGAATACTCCTCAGGACTCCTTGAGGAGTCCTTCAAGTGAGGAGTCCTTGGCTGCTCCTTGGTCAGGAGTCCTTAGGAGGGCCAAGGACTCCTTGCAAACTCCTTAAGGAAGAAGTTTCTATGGTGAGGAAATCAGGGACTCCTTAAGGACTCCTTAAGAACTCCTTGCAATTTACTAGTGGAGTCCTTAAGGAGTCCTTAAGGAGTACTAAGGAATATATGGTAGAGTGTGATGTCCTCCAAATCAGTAGGGATGTACTCCATGAAGCCTGGAACTTCCTGAAACACTCTTCTGGCAGCTGGAATAACTGCATTGGAGAGCCACAAATCTTACACCTCCTGAGGTATCAGTGTAGTCATTCTTCATGTTCCCAGGTCATTCTTGGAAAAAAGACATAAACATTGAATTGGCCAGCTCCCTGCCCAATCTGACCAAAACATATGTGGGGAATTGCACTGAGTAGGAACTCTGTTTGTATTTGGCTTCTCCATCCCTGCTGCAGATCTCCTGTGGTTGGAGGAGAGAGAACCTGGATGTAAACATGATTCTTGTTTGAGAAGGGGGATTGAGCTCCCCATAGGGGAAGCAGGTGCAAAGCTAATGCCCTTTTCAACATTTCACGGTATAATAGCTTCCTCAATTGATCATAGCTTCCTCAATTAATCAAATACTTCATTAAACCACATATCATTGTGAAATAGCTACTCTATGACATGAAGAAGTATGTAAAAAGTAAAGTACATGAAAGGAGGGAATCACAATGGTGGAAGCCAATATAAACCGGGTGCACTCACAGACAGGGCAGGGGAGGACTAACAGCTCAGGGCTTCATGACTCCAGCCAAAGAGGGGAGAGGGTCCAAGAGAGAGAGAAGTTACGAGTTGGTGTTGAGAGGAGAGCAGATGGTGGTTGAAGGGAAAAGGAATGAATGTTGACAAACATTGGCAAATGATGGACTTAGAATGTTTTTCAATTTGCTGTCTTACATAATCCAAGCCACCAGAAAGCCCCCAAAAATCTCTTAGCCAGGGATTTTCCAGTACTGTAGCAGTGCTCGGCATCTAACCCTAGCTCAGGGCTTGACCAAGGCACTTGTTCAGTAATTTTTATTTCACCTTAGTTCAGGGCCATGCCCAAAGCACAGGTTCAATAATTTGTCATATCCTTGCCTAAGCCATAGATGGGCCCCAAAACAGGGCTATGTAAGCATTGTCCACACATAACATCCATGACATGGGTTAAGGGTATTTCCCATTTGGGCGTGTAAAGCAAAAGTTAAACTTCATTGTTGATTCAAATATAAGTTGAGTTCAACTATTTACCTTGGCCTGATGTCTAGGGCATTTTGCCTTCTGAGGTCAAGGGGCAAGAACTGCAAACAGTGAAACCATACATGAATCCTAGGAAAACAAACACACTGCACATGACATCCATAGGTAAACTTGCAACACTAAAAAAATTGCATAACTGCTACCTCCTGCCCTAATTAGGCAAATGCAAGAATATACCCTTGGTGTAACAAGGATTTTCAAGGAGTTTGCTTTTACCATCTCAGATTTGAGATAATTGTGAATTTTTCTATATGAACAAGAATATTATGTCTATCTCTTCCAGGATCCTTGATGCTTTGGGTTACATTAACATTCTAGATGCTTTAATTCTTTGTATCAACTGCCAAGGATACGCTATGTCCATAACTCCGAGTAACTCCGAGTTTTTATGGATATAGCATATCCTTTGCAGTTGATACAAAGAATTAAAGCATCTAGAATGTTAATGTAACCCAAAGCATCAAGGATCCTGGAAGGGATAGACATAATCTTCTTGGTCATATAGAAAAATTCACAATTATCTCAAATCTGAGATGGTAAAAGCAAAATCCTTGAAAATCCTTGTTACACCAAGGATATATCCTTGCATTTGCCTAGCCCTAATAATCCACCTTCCTGCATTGACTGGTCATATCCTGCAGTTCCATGCACTTTCACTTATCTGTTCCCATCCTTTCACAATAAACCTTGGCTTCTGCAACTACCCATTTCTTTAGTGATACCAGAATATTGCTAACTTTGTCAGAAGAGCTGATGGTTTTCAATTTGACCATCGCCAGACACTCAGAGCCTTGTCCAATTGGCTTGTCTGTAGAGGGTGAGGTGGGGTAACACACAAGAACTTGAAGTAAATGTGGACTCTGTCCAGTTGGAGACTTCAAGGCAGCTAGAGCATCTCGCATGGCTTCATTAAGTGGGGTTTGGTGACCATGAGTATCCAAGAACCATCCTGTTGGAGACTGTCAATAAATCATGTGCATAAGCAGCCACCAGAAGAGGACAAACTTTTTGCTTCACATTAGATGAAATGAAGTTCTGTGGGTAGGTTTTGCACAGTGCCTTTCGGATCTCATGTGGAGAATACTTCACCCTGGTTGGGTGCTTGATGGAAACAAGAACCCATATGTAACTCCCATCACTACATTGGAGTATGAATACGATGTCGGGACTGACTGTGTTCAGTGGGAAGCACAAGGGAATGCAATCAGGGTCTTTCAACCAAAAGAGAAATTCCTCAGCACTATCTGGGCTGCAACCAATCTGAAATACAGCTCTTTTGTCTGTGGAAGAAAAGTCGAAAGGGGTGAGTAAGATGACATCTCCAACCTTGTGGATCATAATGACTTGTGCTGCAGATGTGGTGAGCCCATCATCATGGAGGAACATAAAGATTGAATACAATGGAGCCATTGACGAAAATGATTTCATGAGAAGATATGTGGTAAGATCCTCGAGTGCATATCCTTGTGTGCTGGAATTAGGTAAATGTAGTGGTTCAACCAATTTTTCCTCCAGAGTCCATATGGTCTGTTCCAAGAAATGACGTGAGAATGCAAGTAGGGCAATTGGTTCATTGATCTTGATCTTCTCTTGGTGAGAAAATCTAGCAACACCAAACTTGACCAGCTTGATCATCTTTGGGTCATCGATCTCGGTGAATTTCCCAGTGAATATATATTCAAGAGTGCAAAATGCAAGCTGGTGAAGGAGAAGTGTTCCTACTTGACATCAGCAACTTGATCCTCAATGACCAAATGTGCATCTGTGGGTTCAGAACCCATCATGTACAGCATGTATTTGTTCAAGGCACGATGAGGATTCTGGAAAGCGACTTGCAAGAGGAAAGAAAGGTACGTTGCAGTGAAATGATAGCTGTTCATCCCATCAGCGCCGTGTCACTGGTACTAGTGCTACCAAAGTTCAGTTCAGTCCAGTTCAGAACCATTTTGGCGGAACCCTGAACTGAACTCCGGGTTCAGTTCAGGATTTCACGTGAACTGAACCTGAACTGCCCTGAACCATTCACATTTTTTTTTCGGGGCCCAAACCGAGTTCATGAACGGTTCAGACATTCAATTTTAGTATTATCACGCATTCTACATGTAAAAAATTCACAATTTATTATTCTATATATTCTAACCATCCCAGAAACTCAATATATTATTATATACATTATATACATGCTGGTATGGGTTTTTGTGGGTTTACCCATGGGTATCACTTGGCACTGGTGAGGCACCCACCTCCCTGTAACCTCGCGAACATAGCCCCGACGTCAATTGACACCAAGCTGCGTGTTCGCGAGGTGTTCGCCGGGGGTGGGGACCTGGTCCCGCCTTGGCACTGGTGGTTGCACGCCTAGTGCAGCGAGATGGTCGGTGCACCACTCCCGTTGCTCCCCTCGCCTCCGTTGTGATCTGTCGTCCTCGTCCTTGTTGTTGCCAGCATTGCTGTTGCTATTGCCATTGCCATTGCTGTGTGGGCATTGGCGTGGGGTGTTGGCGTGAGCGTGAGTGTTGGTGTTGGCGTGGGCGAGGACAAGGGCAAGGGTGTGGTCATGGGCGTTGCTGTTGCCGTTGCCGTTGCCATTGATGTTGCTGTGTGGGGGCATTGGCGTGGGGCGTTGGCGTGAGTGTGAGCATTGGCGTGGGTGTGGGTGTGGGCGAGGGCGAGGGCGAGGGCGAGGGTGTGGGTGTGGTCGTGGGCATCGTTGGGCTGGTGTGTATAGTAGTATTAGCTGACTTCGTTAATAATAAATATGAACTTACGAAGGGCAGCGGGGTTGGGTGCACCTTCCCCACCGCTCTCTTTCTCTTGTTTTGGGGCGGTTTGTTGACCGCTATGGTGGTGGTGGTGTTGGTGTTAGTGCTGGTGCTGGTGCCGCCGCTGCTGCCACCTCTGATGCTGGTGCTGGTGGTGGTGCTTGCGTCATGCGTCGTCATCGTCATTGTTGTCATCCATTGTGCCTACATAAGTATTAGTGAATGAGGAACAAACAATAATGAAAGTGAAACTTACCTATTTGCCTCGAATGCAAGCGTTCAAGGCATTTCAGATGGTGGTCGGTGGCTGAGAATAAAGTTTAGTTGACTAAAACGGAAATTTGCTGAATCAGTATATGAGTAAAAACTTCGTTTGGAGCGAAATATAAATACCTGCAGACATCGGTTCGGCGGTTCAGAACCGCTTGTGAACCGTTTAGACAACCTGGGGGTTGCCTGAACCCCGAACTGGACCCGGGGTTCAGTTCAGCCCAAGGTGCTGGACTGAACCGAACTTCCAGTTTGGTTTGGAGTTCGAACCAGGTTCAGATCGGTTCTGAACCGAACTTTGGCAGCACTAACTAACACACCTACAAAAAAACTCACTGGCCATGCAACCAGTATGCTATTCGAGAGAGCAGCAGCTTGCCTGTCTTGGAGGCATGATAGCCAGCTGGAAGGTATTGCTGAAGATATTGTTCTTGGCTTGCCTGGTCATCAAAGGCTCCAAGGTATGTGAACCACTTTATTCTTGGTACAGGGACCTTTGATGCTGCAGAACACATAATTGTTGAAATCTGTTCCATTGAGATGCCTGTGCCAGATACAATTATGCTCAAAATGTAGGTGGTCCAGATGGAGACAATTACACTAAGGACTGGCTATAGAGAGGACACATCCGATCTCGAACCAAAGTACCCATCAAGCTGTTTTGTGGGGCCCTGTGCCTCATCAAGCATGCAAAATAGACTAGTTTGAGATGTTCCCAAGAGATGCAGGACCATTTCATACTTGTTCTGCAATTCTGTTTGAATAGAGTGGTGGCCCATATTTTGCACAATTAGCGATGTTGTGAAAAAGATATCATCCCTCTCTAGGAGTACTGTAGGGGCAACCTGAAGAAGCCAGCGACCTTTGTGTGCCTCTGTGATTCCACCAGGCTGCATTGATGCACACTCAAGAAACACGTGGAAGATGACCATGTGAGCAAACAACAATATCAAGAACCGTTCGCTTGCCACTGTTCAGTTTCGAGGTCACATTGTCTCCATGTTATCATCCGTGACTCTGTTCAAAAAGCCATGGCTCTTGAGCTCTCGCAGGACCAGTTCCAGATCCTAAGAACCAATCCAATCTGGTGATGTGCATGATGTAAAATAAAAACCCCAATGTCACTATATGCCTTTGAAAAGCAGGCGTGTTTTGCCAGATCCAGATGTGTTGCAAAGAAATCTGATGGGACTCGTAAGAATTTTTGTGATCATGACAGTGAAACCATTTACATTTGGATGTTGCAAGTAAAAAGTTTGTCTACGCAGCATATTAGGTTGACATCATGTGATGACTGGCCAAGGTTATGGAGGAGGAGAGATGGCGATGATGCAGTCAGTGATGCAGTTGGTGAAAATGCAGTTAACATGGGTATCTTTAAGCTTGCAATGTGTTGGCAGATGGCTTCTGGTGCTTGTGTGGGTTTCCAAATTGGAAGTTGACTGTTTTCTTTGAAATACTTGTTAATTGAAGAATAGAGGGTGTCTTGGAGTCAGTCGAGGGGCTGGGTGGGTGCTAGTATAATGTATAATAGAAATTATCAACATAGCAGAAAAGATGTGTAACAAATGAACAGGTTGTAATCCAGGTAGATTGTGCTGACCTTTCGGAGGGCACTGCACAATAATGTGAAGGGTTTGAGCATCAAGTGTGGCATTGAACATGTTCAACAACAAGGCGACAGGTAACAATGGCTTGGACAAGTGAATTCCTCCCAGATTCTCTTTAAAACACTCATCAATGAGAATGGAAACTTTGTAGAGGGTGAGCTCTTGGGTGGCAACATCTCGAAAAACTGGACTAAGTTTGGTTTTGAATTCCTCCTTCAGTTTGACAACATTTGAGGTGGCTGGGACTTTGACTTGAAAGAGAAGGTTTGGGTCATTGTCTCCAGCAAGCAGACAGAATGATTTAAAAAAACTGGTCAGTATTCCATCAAGGCACGAGCTTCATGTCAGAAAGAGTCAGTGACTTGTCCACGGAGACTGGGGATTCCAGGAAGTTCTGGACCTCAAAAGTCTGCCAGTCCGCCAGGGTAGAGTCATTATCAATAAATACATACAAATAGACCCTTAGTGTGATACATCCCAACATTGTATGATCCTGCAATGCCTACCACCGCATCCATCCTCCGCATCCACACATCCTCTGCGTTACGTAAATCGCCTACTAGCTGAGAATATTCAAGGATGGAAGCTAAAAACTCCGGAGATCTTGGTGGAGGATTAGTTATGAGCAAAAACTGACACAAAGTTCAGTCTTCAAGTGTGGGAATGGGTCAGACAGGACACACAGTGATCAAGTCCAGGGTATCATTACAGCGGGTATCCAATTCGGTTGCTTCATCCAATTTGGCACTGGTTGAGAGGCCATTCTTTTTAACCAGGGACTTCGAGCGCAAGTGGGGTGGTTGACTCGAATCACAACCAGATATCATCACATCAAGCTTTAAGCCTGATAGAAAAGCTGCTCAGACGCCCCCTAAGTCCATATGCTATATGTCACAATGGTGACACGACCCCCGATAATAGGACCAAGAAATCCTCTTTTTCCAAGGGCCATAGAAGCTTTTCTTTATTTTGAGCTTTGAGCAAATATTATATCACTATGTTTATGTGCTTTGGGTTGGAAATATTACGAGATTCATTCACTCAAAATTGCACCTTTTGGTCTGGTTGACCTTTCAGTGACATTCTACACCTACTGTTGGGGGTCCTGCAACACTTTAGTAAATTTTTTCAAAATGTATCAAGAACATGTGTCATGAGTTGGTAACCGGTCCGGGATCCCCCGAACTCAGCTGCCCTAAAGACTTGCCCAATTTTGGGTTCCGAGGGTGGCAATGGCCCGGTTTTGAACTACAACAAATAGAATACTAAAATATAAATGTCAGGCGTCATTTCTAGGAAGCTCTCTTCGAAGTTTGCTAAATTGAATACAGTAATTAATGTTGTATGGCTCCTTTCACAAAAATGCCTCAGCCCTGTAGTCAGGGAAAGGAGAAATTGGGACAGGTGAGCCCAGGTCACAATTAGTTATATATCAAGCACGTACTTACCTTGTCGTCAATCAGGAGTGAGTCAACAGTTAGTTATATCAATCAACTACGAGAAAAACACGTACGGAATTTAAAGCTAACGGCTTCAAAAATCTACTATACAACTACTGAATTTAGAAAAATACGACCAAATGCTTGCTGGCACATTTGTCTGTATCCCCTTCACAGTTGCCTTTGTACTAACATCACACAATTTTGTCAGTTAGTCACGTTGCAGACCTTTTGCACCTCACTTCCGGTGACAAGTCACAAGTTTCACAAAGATTTAGATATCACCAGTCTCTTTAAATTGGGTTGCAATTAATCGAGTTATCCCCCAGAACAAATGTAATGGCAAGCACCCCCAATTTCAGCAGCAAGATATTAGATCAAGAAATGCATGATAGAGGCATAAAGGCTCACAGTTCAAAAGGATCACACCAACAAATCCTCACATGTATCTTGCAGCCTTTATGACTGAGCTTTTCTAATGTACAAGTAGTATTCAATATAAATCATACATCAATCAAGGCCCCGCATGTTGCTTTGTGCCACAGCCTGTGGTAATGTCAAAACACGAGTCCACTGTGCCGCATCTCTGACACTTTTGACTCGATAATACTTCTCATGCTTTTTCCGGTGCTTCATGGCGATTTGATTCATAGTGGTGCCATGCTCATCTTTGGCAGCATCCCAAAACCAAAAGCAGCCATCATCCAATTCCAAGATAAGTTCGTATGCAGCCCATATAAAGTTGCTTTCATGCTTAGGAATCTGTGCATTGGTAAGCTTTTAGTGAAATAGAAAATTTATAATTCTTACCTTTTCTGAACGATGGACAACCCACCCACTTGTAGGTGCCTCATCAAAGTCTAAGTGGGGTCCAGCTGCATAAGCATAAGTCGCAAAACTAGAATAATCAGGAGTTTGTAAAATATTTAATGCTTTGGCAGATTGGGAAGCTTCCTAATATATATATTAGCCTTGAATACATAAAATAATGTGACTCACAAATGCAATTTTTGCAAACTGAGGAAGAAAACCCTTTAAAAAGTACCAATGTTTGGCTTGTGAAACTAAATGTATAATAAATTACTGAGTATTTCAATATTGTACTGAAAATATACTTACTTGGCCATGATTCAGTTAAGTGCACATGCAATTCTTTTCTCTCCTGTAATTTCTTTATAGTCTTTGATTGTGGATTCTTAGACTTGGTAGAGAGTTCTGGAATCTTTATATAAATGAGTATTGTTAGATATTATGATCTATAAGAAATTAGGTACTTACGTGTCTCTGGTAAGAGATTCCATATGAGGAGTGTAAACCCAAGCCTTTTTTCATTTTACCATCATCATTCACACTGCTCCTCTCCAATGCAGTGGATCTTCTAAATATGTTAATATGAATATGAATATTTAACTAAAAACACTCACTCAGCAGATATCATCACTGCCCTTAAGTCATCCGCAGTGATTTTGTTGCCGTCATCAAAGATCCTTCCTAACTTATCCATATTATAGACAACAGCTCCAAACTAATAGAATTAGATTGAGAAGATGTTAATTTAAGCAGTTGCCACTCACCACTTTATTCCAAGTAGGTGTTTCATCACCGTCTGAGTCTTTACGCCAAAATACGCATGCTGTAGTAACACTTTGGTTGGGAGGTGGGGAACAAATGCAATACCATGTATCATCAGTGGCAACAACTTCGTCTTCCTTTAATGCACCACATAAGATACAATTCAACATATCTTCAGCACTTTCAAACACTCGTTTCCCCATCAACTCCGTAACTTGAATTTTGGGAATTCTATTGTGAGACAGTCAGTTTGAACTGGCATCAGAGAAATAAATATCAACACACTGTACTAGACCAATCCAGTGTGCACATCTTAGGCAGCTTAAGCCAGCCTTTTCACTCTTCTTTAATTCCGCACACACGCAATCAGCTTTAGCCAGGTAAACTTTCGTGTGTTGAAAATCTCGCGCAATATTCAAAGCATGATCATAAATTTGTTGGCTGATTGATTTAGACTTATCCTTGTACTATCATATGTGAGTTTGGAAAAATGACATGGAGATAGGTGAACATACGAGACGGTGAAGAGAATGATAAATTGCTGCCGTTGTTGCATTTCCGACATTGGTCTCCCAGCACATATTGCGATGCAATTCAGGATGAAATAAACCGTGATAAAAAGCTTCTGGAGTAACAAGTTTGAGGTAATCTGTGTTATTTCCTTCAAAATGAGCAAAGATTTGTTTGGAGACTTTCTTGATGACACTTTTGTAAGTGGATAACTTCGCAGGCTTCATGTCGTCAGCTGCAACTTGAATGAAAGGTGGTCCCTTTACAGTCTTTGTGGAAAAGGCTTCAAGCGATGATTCAAACCGATTATGAGCAGCTGGAATCTGTATTAGTTCGCATTTTTGACAACAGGCGGATAAACACATACGATCACTCAAATTTTCAATTGCATCAACTGGCGTAGGCGGTGTCAATGGGGATAATTCGTCTATAGTTGTAGTTTGAGCATTGAGTTCTTGAGTGTCCAGTTTGATTTTGGGGGGACGACGGGTAGCTAAAAGGGCTAAGAGATCAAGAAAATGATAAATGGACTACACTTGCCTTCTGAGTCGATTACTTTCTCGGAATTAATCAGTGAAACAGAGGAATCTAAATTGTTTACTGCGTTATTACATTTTTACTATAGCAACGGGTTAGAAAGCTACCTTGGACATTATCTGATATTGGTTCATCGTCTGGAACAGGGTTGAAGCGCTGGCGTGTTGAACGCCGAACTCTAGGGACTTCAACCTCACGACGACGGCGGCGGTTGGGAGTTGGGTTGGTCATTAAGAGAGACAGTGATCAACACAAAGATGCAAGAAGATAGTAATAGAGGCGGTGAACAAAAGAGCACCTATTATATTCTCGGGGTAACGCCGCTTGTAACATGTAACCGGTGAGCCTAATTTCCTCTGATGAGCTCGCTCACTCCCTGCCCACCTTTCTCGCAGACCAGTGCCTTCAGTTCTGTGTCAGACTTGCACATTTCAATCGTATCGCCTTCTAGAAGCCCCATCCAGTCACTCGGCATACTAGTAATCAGCGCAAGAGTCGCCTTCTCAATGCCTGCCCGAATATGAGTAGCCTCTCCGCGTTGTTGTCATTACCGAATCACAGGAGATGACCTCCCACATACGCCTCGGTCACCCTATTGCTGATAACAACATCCCCGCCATCGCTCGTCTCATTCATTTGCCACTCCTCCAACCTGATCAGAACGGAATCCTATGCTAAGCGAATCAGAATCCGGGCTGAAACCAATACACTGATAGTGACCGACTGCAGCAACTCCGTACATCTATTACTGCAACCTCTCGGCACACTGCAACCTCCAGTCCCACTGAGTCCTTCGTGTACCCACTGCCACCCCAAGGTCAATAGCAGCCCATGTTGCGCTCGTCGTCAAGTCTGGCAAGTACACACTTGGATATAAGTCGGCACTCAAGCAGATGCGCAATGGCAAGGGTGAGTACAGACTATTCACGTACGGCCAAGCTCGTTCTTATTGCGGGAAAATGTCCACCTCTCCGAAGATCGGGACTGGAATACTATGCCATGCTGTCCAAGATGTCGGTAGGCCACTTAAACTTTCCTGTCTCAGGTCAAGAACTTTGCAGGCACGAGAATGACGATGACGGTGATGGAGACTGATGAGACGACAACCGACGAGAGTCGCATTCGGCGTGGGTGGCTCATAAAAAAAACTCATATATTATTGTATACTGACTACTAGCACCCCCCGCTCATGTAGGCCAGCACAAAAAGACAGACAACGGGACCACCGCCGCAACCGCGAAGACGGGAATAGAGACGAGGAATACGGAGACGACGGGAATGACGAAGATGGTGAATACGATAGGAGCAGCGCAGGACAACCGCGTTGAGGACGACAGAGACAGGTGGCGGTGGAGATCGACGAGACGGCGAAAACTTTTCCGCCTCAGGTAAACCAATAATTTTTAGTTTTGAACCAGGAGACTGTGAACTTTGCACCTGCCGCAACTGCCACAACCTCTCTTCACCCCGCCCACTGCAATCTCTCAACAACCGCTGCCCCTGTGCCTCCTTCGCACTGCCTTTGGCCTCCCGGACCTCTCTATACTGCTCCTTACATCTCCCACCCCTTCTGGGCGCCCTTCAAGTACCCTCCCCCACACCTTCCCTTTCCCCTGACTTACTCACCTCACTCCCATGCCCACCATCTTGGCACCTTTACACAATGTTTAGATATATAACAATTTGACACTACCACTTTACTTTTATTTCAATATGCTATCCACCAAAGCGTATTTATCGAGGTGTTCTGGGTCCTGACTTGATGCCGTGTCGGAGTGCAAATGGCATCGTCCGAAACAGTGTTGCTTTCCATAGTATCTTGTGGGGGGATTGCAATGTAAGCCAGGTCGGTAAGTAGGTGGTCTAGGTGAAAAAGGTGAACCTTACCTAGCAAGGTAAGGCTAGGTAAACATAATGCGCTTTTGCTGATGCTGCCACTACGACTCAGATGGGCGGAGCTATGAGTGTATTTATTTTTTGTGCTTGTTCCACATTTGGAAATGTGGTACTTTTCTCATCGCCGTGTCGATTCTTACATCCCTCCCTTTCCCTTTCATGTGCCTGTGCCAACGATCCCTTATCCCTTGAGCGTTTGGGGGGTCATTGGCGCAAGTCTTGTGGACCCTCCTCCCATGAGCGTTGGGGGGTCCACTTGGTGGGGCCAAGGAGTGGTTGCTGCTTTCAGCAACAAAGGTGTGGAAGCCATGGCGGACGTACTATCGGCGGATGTTGGCTCTATGAAGTTTTCTATTATGCCTTGCTCAGACAGGCAAATGGCACCTGGAACCATTCAAGTCACACAATTGACAGATATTGATCTTGATCTTGTACCCACTCCGCTTTATCAACTGGATGACTCTCGATACGAGACATCGCAGCACTCGAGCTTCTCTGCCTCGCTCCAGGTGCACTCGCCTTCAGCAGCATCACGTAGTGCTTGTGGATATGGACAGGCGAGAACAATGCAGTCACCCTCCGAACTCTCGTGTCCGACGCGGTCACCTGCAAGGACATCGTGTGGTTCGATGCCAAGATGGGTTCCCCCAATGCCACCGCCGCCGCACCTAGGAGGGTGATCGCGACCACACACCACTCGGCGCTGGTGGCCTCATGTCTGCTTTCTCTAGGTAAGCTTTTTAGTTCAAAAAGCATCCCTTATCCCTATTCCTCACCTCACCCACAACACAGAGAAACCGATCCTCCCTCGCGTCCGGGTTGCTTCTTCAATACCTAACAACAGGCCTAATAACTTGCATCGCATGCCTCATCCTCGCCTTCACACGCTCCTGGTCCCTCACCCTCGTCATCCTCTCGGCAGTACCCGTGCTCTTCCTCATCTAAGGCCTCTCTTAAGCATTCGCAGGCCCTCTCCTCGCCAAAGAACGCCAAGACCTCGCAACGGCCGCGTCCACCCTCGACCGTGTAGTCACGGCCATCGCCACAGTCAAAGCCTTCAATGCAACCCAACATAAACATACCGCCCTCTCCACCATACTCTCCCGCATCCGCGCTACCGTGAAACGGCTTAACGCCATCTGGGGTGCCACCTCTGGCTTGGCGTAGTTCGCCACCGTGGGGGTGTTCATGCAAGGGTTCTGGTTTGGCGCAAAACTCGTCCGTGAGAGTACCATCCATGCCGGAGACGTCATGGCCGTGTTCTGGGCGTGTCTCATCGCTCCGAGCAGACTGCAGATATGCATACCCCAGATCATCATGCTCGGAAAGGGAAAGTTCGCCATGGCCTCGTTGTTGACACTCGTGGAAGGTTCTTCTTCCACTTCCACCTCCACATCAATGGCCCCTACTGCTATTCTCAGCAAGTCACGCAAGCCCGTCCACATCCGCAAAATCGTGCCACTCAAATTCCATGGCGAACTCGCCATGCACGTCACTTTCGTATACCCATCCTGACCTATGATCCCCGTCCTCAAAGATGTCTCGCTGTTCTTGCCAGCACGCGAGACGACATTCATGGTTGGTGGTTCAGGATCTGGAAAGTCCACCATAGCGCAACTCTTGCTCCGCATGTACAACTGTGGTGGCGGCGGTGGCGGCGGTACGATGCAGCTGGATAACCAAGATATGGCATATTTGTGTGATGGCTGGATGCGCGAGCATGTTGCGTGTGTCTCAGGAGGTGGCGTGTTGTTTGATATGAGCGTGCATGATAATGTGGCGATGGGTATGGCGGGGTCCGATGGGAGTGGCAGCCAGCCAAAGAATGTGACGTGTGAAGAGGTGGTGGAGGCGTGCAGGGCGACGCTCATGCATGATTTTATTAGGGACCTTCCGGAGGGTTACCTCACTTGGCTGGGTAATGGCGAGGCTAGTCTGTCTGGTGGGCTGATGCAGCACTTGGCCATTGCTCACGCAAAGTTGCACAATTCTACTGTTCTTATTCTTGGTAAGTTCTTTTTTTTTTTGTCTGGATTTTTTTACGATGTTGGCTCAGGTGAATACTGGTGGCCACCTCCCTGAGAAATTCGAGGTTAGGAACGATAAGGGAGTGGTTGGGCAGCAGGATTTTGCCGCCGCCGCTCATCGGCAGACGATGGCAAGAATCGATTCTCGTCCACTTACCTGGGGCAAATGGAGCTTCGAATTCCTCACGGATTTCTCATCTGCCAATTGTCTTAGCTGATTGCTGCCGCCATCACGAACATCGCTACAGCAGCACGATCCCACCCAGCAACAGTCGAATATTCATGTTGTTGCTCCACAATAGCCCCCTCGCACACACCGCTGTCGCGACCCATCGTCACCCCAGCTCACCATTCAGGCCCTTCTCATCTATGTTCTCGTTCTACAGTCCTTCTATGATACATCCGGCAGACTATGGTTGTCGGATGATCCTGGATTTGATGCAGAAAAGTCGGCGTTGCAGAGGAGTGGGCGTGAGGCGTCGCGACGATGCCATGACATATCGAAATCAAGGACACGAAGGGACGACATACGTTTTGAGCCTGTGACCACGGTCATAGTTGAGCACCCTCCAAATCCCGTAATGCAGCAGTCCTTCTGGAGCCTCGTGCGAGATATCTACCCCACCGTTCCCTGCAAGCCACTCATCTTGCTCAGCGTCGTTGCGTGTTTGCTCAACGGTGCCACGACTCCCGTGTTCTCATTCCTGCTGTCTCATCTTATTTTTGTGGTCCCTACTAGAGCGACTGATACGTCCACTATCAATACGTTTGGCGGGATCGTCTTGGGCGTCGCAGTGCTGGACGGACTTTTCTTGGGCATCAAGTACTTCATTTTGGAGAATGTGTCTACGATCTGGGTGGCGCATGTCCGGAAGGTGTGTTTCAAGCTCGTACTGGTGCAGGACAAGCAGTGGTTCAACAAGAGCGAGAACAGCGCCATTCGTCTGGTGCAAGTGCTATTCAAGGACGGCGACGATGCAGGGAATTTGATCGTTGTCATGTTGGGCCAGTGCTGTGTTGTGGCGGCGATGGTTGGCGTTGGGTTTTGTGTTTGCTGCTGCGATGGCGTTTCAGACGAATTTGGTGGCCAAGTGCAAGCTTAGGAGTAAACGTGCTACGGAGGAGGTTGCGAAGAGTTATTATGAGGTGAGATTTTTGGCTTCTGTTTGGTTTTTTTTGCTGACGGATGGTTAATTAATTTCAAGGCTCTTTCCAATATTCGCGCTATTCGTTCCATGACTTTTAAATCATTTTTCAGAGTAGCTTGGCTACTGACCGAGCTCTTTTGATGGGTGTGCAGGGCGGGATCGCGTTGCGAGCTCTTTGATCTAGGTGGCGGAAGCCCTGTTGGCGTGGTACTCGTTGCGCGAGGCACTTATACGTATTTGCAGATGCAGGAAGTACAATACGGCAATATCGGGGACATTCAAGATAAAGTTGATGCCAGTCACCTGCTGCCACCTACAATACTCTTCGTGTTAGCTGCCAATGTTTGAAGCACGAAAACATACGCTTGAATGAAGATTCCAGTGCAGTCTGCATCGCGACACCGATAGAGAATACTCCACATGCTGCAACGATACCCCATTTTCATCCAAGGAGATCAGCAACTGGGGCACCGATTAGTGCACCTTGAGACCCGGTCAGTCTAGAAAAGATCGAGAAGTGGCGGGATAAACCATACAGTTCCGTTTCCGGCTAGAGTGATTTCAGCAAGTTAATGATAAATTGAGGGCTCGTGAAAGGTGATGCGCTCACCCCAATCTGCCCAATCAAATTATGGCAGACTTGTCTCTGCAAGCGCTCACGAGAAATGTGCCATCATGACTCCATTCCAACTCTTCGGTGTGGACCACCAAGATCATGGTGGTGACTCAGGGACATGCGGTCTTGTCACACTGGTGGTCCACGTACAAGGAAAATGAAGAAGTGTTCATGGGCGAGTTATGATATAGACAGCGTTGTCGTTGGTATAAACGTGCTTGGTTGAGGAATCATGACAGAAAATGGGATGTAACCTGGGCATGGGAGAGAAAAGAGAACAAACGTGAATGTGAGTGACAGCGACAATTGTGGTATATGGACGTTGTGGGTTAGCGAGCAACTTAAGCTGTGAACTTGAAGTTCCATACACTTCGTCCCACCCAGCTTGTTGTCACAAATCCTCAGCGCCAGAACACAGTATCAGACTAGAAAGTAGAATGTCACTTGTGAGCAATTTGCATTCCAAGGCACTTTAACGCACTTTTTCAGCCAATGTAGTTGGTCGGGCGAAGCATTGAGGGGCACAAGCTCATTCCGGAGGACATTCAGTGCAAGTACCAAATAATTAGTGGGTAGGGAACGAGGCAAGCATTAATGAAATTACCCAAAGTCCCTCATCCTCGGTTACGCCACTCTTGCATCTTTGCAGCTGAGACGCTGAGACGGTAACAGCACTAAACAAGTCTCGACTTCCTGCGACCAACCTGTGAATTGTTTGGTAAACATTTATTAGGAAAAGCGCAGAAATAAACATACGAGAAAAATTGACCCCCATGTAGCGGGGTGAAAAGATGCGCGATTATATAATAAGAGTACGAGTTCAAGTCGCAACTGCGGGTTCCAAAGTAATTTGCACCCGCAAGCAAGATGGACAACTACCCTTCCGACATCCCTAGTATCCTTGACAAGCATCCCAACTTGCCAGCAGTTCTCACAAACGTACTGAATCTGGATGCGCGTATTAACGCAGGGCAACTGATTGCTCATCTAGTGGCAAAAAAAGCAGAGAATACTGTGGTTATTCTCGAACACCATAAAGGTAAGAATCTACCCAAACTTTACATGTGCAGAAATGCTTGTTTATTGATCTGATCTGGTACATTTCGTACATTCAGTCCAATGATGGTCTTTTGAGACTCGAGAAACCACAGATAGTTTTGCTGGCCAATGGGTAACTTCGCCTCGGAAAGTGGTGGCCTTAGTAGGATATGGGGCCATTCAATACTTTGTAAAAGTTCTCTATTTCAATGGAATTGACGATTCACAACCACCTTTTCTATCCGTGCACAAAGGTTGACATAAAAAGCGACGTAAGGAAGGACTCTGAAGGAGACTTCGGGGAAAATACATTGAGCACCAGAGAAAGAACATAGAAAGTCAGACGTCAGATGTGATTAGAAGAGAATTGCGATCTGTGTACATGACAGTGAAAATAAGAAATGTAGTCCAAAGCAATAACTTACCTAAACGTCGATAGTGGAACTTTCTAGAAGAGCCCCCTCCATGCGAAGCTGGGCATACATACTAATGACCTCTAAGATATTGATCAAATGGTTGGAACCCTTGTCCTTGACACCGAGCCAGCGACCATAAGACCTCAAGCTTTTGAATGTGTCGACAGCAAGACCGAGGCGAGAGAAGACAGCAGCTCGTAGTTCAGGGGAATCATACACAAGATAGGCCATCGGTTTGAGCAGATCAGGATATTGGCAAAAAGTAGGACCCTTCGTAGCCTGGGGGTGATTGAAAGGAGTGTCAAAGGGTATGAGGCACTTGTAGCAAACTTGATTAAAAGGGAGGACAATCGCGGCCTTGAAAGTGGTACCGTATTCGGAGTTGCACCCGATGATGTTGGTCAGGCATCAGAAGGTTGAGTTGTGCGGCGCCATAGAGTCCTCGTGCTGGAAAAGAACATCAAACATACACATCTCCCGAACCTCTTCCATGAATTGGAAGAGCATCTCAGCACAAGTAACCTTGGGATTTAAAATGTCGATATTGATATGGATGGCAGGGGGAGGCGACTTGGGGTGAGGTTTAACTGGTGCTGATGCCTGCGCAGGCACAGGGGACAGGGAGCGGTCACGGATGTGTGATGAGGAAGTGGAGCGATAAGGAGGGTTGCATATATATCTATACGTGAGGTTAGACAGCGAAGTTGTCTGTTGGATCTCCATTCGTGGCTTAGGTTAACAGTGGTGCCTATAAATGAACAAGATGGGCATACCGGGGAGGCCGACACAAACGTCCTTTGGCCCTGGCCAGTCACAAATCATGATGGACGTCAGTGGTTGTTTGCCTCAATAGGCAAAATGGGAAGAATACCTGTGGGACAGAGGACTGAAGCTGTTGCTGAATCGCAAGCTAAAGTTGGAGTTTACAGCAGCCGGCCTCCATAGATATAATACTCGCCTACCTGTGAGTCTTGAGAGCCATGATCAGGAAGGTGAGCCTTCATGAACACGGCGCTTTTCATCTGCGCCTTGCACATTGGACACATGAACTGGCCTCCGTTTCCAGAGTTGCGAAACAGGACAATGTGAGATTCTGTAAAGAGCTTAACGCAAACATCCACTCCGAGGAAAGATAAAGAAACAAGCTTACCCTCGCTAGCAATACTGACAGTTTCCTCGTAGTTTGAATGGAGTGTGTAATGTTCCGAAAGGTCGTTGAGGGTTCGGAATGAGCCAGAGCAAATAGAGCAAGGAAACCTGACAATTTCTTATGAACAGATTAACGGTTAATATGAAGATGGTAATGTACATGGAGGCGGAAGAGAAAGGGGGAATCTATTGGTCCAGTGGGGAAACAGCAGTGTTTATATCGGTATCATGTTGGGGGGGAATGTCATTATCATATGACATTTTTGATTTGGGGCGCCTGATACAGACTGATTAAATTTCACCTGCTATCCCCATGGAAAAACTTACCGTCTGAGCTCATAATAGGTGAGAATGACCTCTAGAATATTGGGAAGGGCCTCCAGGACTGAGGCTGTTCCAGCAGCTCATTTTGCAAAGGATGCCACTGTTCAAAGAGATGCGGGATCCACAATGAGTTTCATCAAGACCAATTCACGAGCCTCAGTATGTTGCCAGATCAGATATGCGAGCGGTTTAATGATACCACTGTATTGGCATTTGTTTGGATCTAGTCTTGTTCCATGGCCATATGGACGAGGGTGGTGGCATGGCCGTTCATGGGGTACGACACAATGAAAGCAGACAACATTGTCCGGCAACTGGAGGTTGGAAATGAACGCTCGCAAAAATGGTGTCGATTTTTTGGGAAGTGCATTTGGACACTCATTGATGGGGTGGGGTGGACGAGTGAAATCCTCATTATACCAGCAAATGCTGCAATGCATTTTGATGCGTTCAAGTATCTGCATCAAAGTAAGCAACCTAGAGTATCTTGAACGATGGGCCGCTTCCTGGATAGCACCGTTTGCCGCAACTGCAGTGAGCAGTAGAACAGATTTTGAGTGACTTGAGGAACTTTGAGGATGATAGCCTGGCCGTTCAAGCATCGGTTTGAGGACGCTAGGTTTCGGGGGGTGCTTTGGCAGTCGATAGCGATGGTGCTATGTGGAGATATTGAGGCATTGGAGGTGGCGTATCCTCAAAGTCAATGGAAAGATATTAGCCCGACAGCGAATAGAGTAATATCAAAGGGGTAAACCTGATGATCAGAGCATATGTCGCACAGCTGACCCTGTTTGAGAGCACCACAAGAGCGAGCTTTTGCATCAAATCTTGCCACTGATATCCGTCAACATTGGCGAAGCTCTAGATAATCCCTCATGGCAATCACGCCAGCATGATCTGGCCCTTCAATATCGGTCAAAGGGGGTAGCCTCGAATAAAACACATGAGAGAAAGACGTCTTCCCATCTCTGCCTACACGACCAACTTCTTGCCAGAAATTCACCATGTTCCGGACTTCAGCGTGAATTACCCATCGAACATGTGCTTCATCGATCCCCTGTCCAAAGCACAAGGTCGCAACCATCCATGGAGACTGGCCGGATCTCCAAGCTCGATCAAGGGCACTCTTCATTGAATTGCTTTTCTGGGGATCCTCGTCCATGGGAGCAATATAGTACGGAATACCAAGCCTGGCCGAGAGAATTTTACAATCATCGCGAGTGGTACAAAATATCAGACCATGCTCTTCTGGCTGTAGGGTGATGGTCTGGAACAACGCCTCTACCTTGTCAAAAATCTCCCCCCTCTCCACTCTAGTGACATTGAGTTTGATATTGGGCCTAACAGTAGGTGCACGGATCTCCCGAACAAGATGGAGGGGAAGTTTCATCATTTCGCATATGGAGAGGATCGTGATTGGCATCAAGGTCGCAGAGAGAAAAGTGAAGGGTACACCAAGTTGGGTCATATGGTAAAATGCGTCAAAGCAGGGCCTGTAGTTGTTGGAAAGAACGATATGGTGGGCTTCATCAATGATAATGCGGTGTAATCTTGATTTCACAGCAAAAAGCCAAGGAACAAACTCTTCATACCCGGCTTCATGGGCAGATACCAAAACCACACGAGCGGTATGTGGGTCGGTGAGCTTTCGCCACTGGCCACCAGGAATAGCCGTACCAGAAAGACGCCGATCCAAATCATCTGTAAGAGCAATGAACGGCGTTATCACCACAAACAGCCCATCTTTGTCGATTAGAGGGGGTCCAAAAAATGCGATACTCTTCCCACCACCTGTGGGCAAGATGCCAAACACATGGCATTCGCTCATTGACACTTCAAGGAGCTCCGCTTGCTCTTCGCATGTGAATTGGATATCAGGCTGGCGGGGGTGGAGAAGTTGGAGGACCTGGCGTCGGGATGGATGCACTGAAATTGGTGGAAGTAAGGGTGGTTTAGAAGCCAATGACTGTGTGAGCCATGGTAAGTGGAGATGGAGGAGATCTGAGAACATTGATTGGAGGCCGGGCAAGACGTGGTTCATGAGCAACGTATTCAAGTGTTCCGTCACACCCTTCATTACTTTGTCAACAATTTTGGTGAAATCTTCGGCCAAGTGTGGAGTTGTTGGCCATGAGATAGACGTACCGCCCGCTAGAGCTGCCTGCGATGAACGTGAATAAAGTTTTCATAGCCAAAGAAGACGGCACATACAGGGTGGGCCAATCTTAGCTTTGAATGATAAGCAAGGCTGTAACCCTGCTGATGAGTGATGCTAGCATCGCTTAGTCCTGCGATAGAGTTACTATGTTCTAGGCCATATGTCCCCTCCCCTGTCTGTTTCCCATGCCCAAATACTTCATGTGCCACCAAATCCTCATCCGGACCGTCCTTGTCGTCAATGTCAACATGTAAAATGTGTTTGAGGATGGTCTTCATCAGCTGGTGCCAGTCCCGAAGTCCGATGGCTTTATCAAAGTGTATTTCAGTGACGGTAGAGAGCGCTTTGCTGAATTGAGCATTGTCCATGATGTTGCCATAACGAATGAACATGTATGTGTTGTATTTCTTGGCGGACTGCAAGGGCATGATGTCTTCTGCCAACTTTCGAGCAGTCGGCATCAGAACAGCAGATAACACAATTAGTAGGCGGGCGACACTGAGAGGAACAGCCCACGCAATAAGTTTTCCATGTCCAGTCTGTTGTTGAGTTTTGATGTAGGTGGTAACAATAGTGAGCAGACTGTTGAGGATAAATTGGGCTCGTAATCCTGAGAGGTTTTGAGCCTTCAAATTATCACATTCGGTGCCCCGAGCTCCCCCTGCCCAAGTGGACACCATGGCAACATATGTAGGTGGCATAACGTCGTCAAGGTCTCCAAACCAATCCCAAACGGCAGCTACAAGGGTATCAGCGGTAGACCCAGTATACAAAAGACGCAAACATATATACCTTTCCTTGTATACATCGTGCCATCGGCCATGTCCACCAGAAACGCCTGGTTGTCATCGGTAAACATGTGTTCCAAGAGACGGTTTCGGTACTTGAGAAGGCCGTTGGCAGAATTGGTAATAAATGAATACCCCTTCTTGTCTTCGCGACTCCTGTCAACAAACCATTGTGAAGGGTTCGTATAATCGAGAGCGGAATCGACTTCTGCCCAGAAATCGTCCAAAGGACAACCTCGTAGCACTTTTCGAATGGCTGCCTCAGCTTGACCGATGACACCATGAATTCCTGAAATAATCTTTGTCAGTGGCAACGGGAATCCATCCATGGACATAACTTTGTAATTGGCGGACCAGAGAAACCTTGGAATGCCTGGCTCCTGGTAGGCCAGTGCAGAGATGAGCGTCATCTGTTCACGTAAGGTATTGAAGAGTGATGGTCGGCCGATGGTCAGTATAGGCTTGATGATAGCTTCATAAACTCTATGTTGTCAAAGTTTAGTAAATGCAAGAGGTCGAAAAAATCAACTTACTTAAAAGTATCCCCATCATACTTGTCTTTGTCTATCAGGATATACTTGGCGCCTATAGCACGAAACGCCCATTGCATCTTGCTTATATTGGGAGTGACACTTGCTGCATTGACAAAGTTGCCGTCAACATCAGCCAGGTGGTAGGCGATCATGAACCGCAGGAACGGGCAATGCCACTGATCGGCCAGGGTTTCCTTGGTGGATTCTGAGTGCAAAAGGAAGCCAAGATTTTGGATAAGGGGAAGGATTACGGAGTCTGGTGAGTGTCATCTAAGAGCCTGGTCAAGAGCTTTGACAGCAAGCCTCTGATTCTCTGTGAGGGTGACCAGGTAACTGGGCATCGGTGATCTGTCCAGTCTGATGAGGAACAAATAAAATCCGTTCAACATAAGAGCGTTCTTGTCCAAGGATTCATTGAGCTGCGGTCGACGAAAAGGCTGAGGTTTCAGGACGTGTGGATCTTGGGAGTTCAGATGACGGAGAACCAGGGTGCTTATCTTATCCAGGGAGCCGGCTATCTCCAGTAGATGCGTCTTGATGAGTTCACCCAGTCGGAAGAGGCCTGGCTCTTGTTGGGCAGTGGGGAAAAGGGCGGCGTTCATGATAGGTTGGAGGTGGAGACCTTCCAATGGGCGATCCCAATGAGTTACGAACGCAAAACTGGATCGGACTCATGGGTTGTCAGGGGCATGATATTCATTTACTTCTTGTTTCTGACGTGAATCATACGCATCCAGGTATCGCTGTAGTCTTTCACCAACTGGTACTTTGGGAATCTCCGATTGGACCTCTACCAGGCACTGTGTGCCGCGCCATTCACCAAGGATATGAATGCGAGCGGGACGGCTGTGATCCTTCCTTGTCACACCATCCATGACGTGTTCATGCTGGTAGTGGTACTGCAGGCTACACTCAGAGGAAAACAAAACCGTTGGTGTGTGAGCTGTGCAAGCGAACCCAGAGGAATGGACCGGTAGTCCATTTATGGCAGTAATGGGCTCGGTTGGTGTAACAAAAGGCAAGTCGGCACCAAGTTGAACCAGGAGAGCTTCGAATGTAGATTTAGCTGGGAGACAAATGGAATGGGTACATGACGTATGCTCTTTCTTCATGTGGCCAAAGATTTGCTGGTATGGGAGAACAATACCGCACTCGAGGCAGATTGTTACATGAAGATCATTGACCCGTACTCCGAGGTTCTGAAGCACCTCACTTGCTGAGGGTATCGAGGGTGCCAGCGTTCGCTCCTCCTCCTCAGCGTTGATCGTTTTGGCTGCAAAGAGCACTTCACTCATTGTGGAAGTGGACGGTATTGAGGGCGAGCAGACAGGTGCTGGCAATGGGCCATCTTCCTCGGTTTCCATCGCTTCCGCTGTGAGGCAATGAAGCGTTTCATTGTCCATTGAAGGAGAGGGTATCTGGGGTGAACAAACTGGTGCTGCCGCTGGAGTGGTACCGAGGTACCACTCCGGGGGCTCACGCAGGACTCGAGGGAAAGGTCAACTGGATAGGAAGGATGGACTGACTACTACATCTGGAAGGCTACTAACTAGGTCAAACCGTGGGAACCTGATCACGTGACTGACCAGGCACAACTACTACACCGCTAGGTTGTCCTCTTGGGTTTTGAATTCTTTAGCTACATCGTGCTGTTGAATATGAGCAGCGTCGTCGCCCAGCACGGCATGCTCCTCAAGGCAGTGGATGCGAAGGTGTTCTGAATTGATAAAGGAGTTGTTGGGCAAATCGCATACACAATGGAACACCTTGGTTTCCGGATTCTGTCTGAATTCACACTTAGTGCCTGCCAGATAATCAATTGCGCTCAAACAAACCTGGAGTGAAGAACGTACCATAATAAAAGAAATAAGCTTCAACTTGATGCTCTGTCCGTCGGTGGTCCGCAAGTGCAGCTGCACTGCTGAATTTCACATTGCAGTTACTGTTCTTGCATCGACTGAGGGTCTCTCAGTTAAAATCATAGGAAAAGTGCTGGATTTACTCACTGGCTCGGCATAGGTGCAGATGACAGAGAGACAACGTAGTTTCACCAAGAAATGACCGTACAACAAACACAGTTCATTGCCACTGAAAATCTAGAAGGGACCACGTGCAGTACCGCGACAATAAGGTGGAGTAAATTTGAATGGCAATTTAATTTAACCCAACCGGGCTGCACACGAACTTACTATGCCACTACGATCACGCAGCTTTCTCGCTGTCCTACACAATGCCTACATGCGGGTGACCGCTGTGGAGCCACTTTCACCAAATGCTAGCCCTATCACAGTTGCTGATCACTCATCATTGATTCAAACGGCAAACCAGTACATCGGGCAGATGGTCGCCCATGTTGCTGGTGTTGCAATGGCATCCAACAGGGCTGAGGGGGAAGAAATCGACGAGGGTGGACTGGACGATGGCACTGGACAATTATATATAGTGTTTTGTAAAAGAGTTAGGCTAAGACTAGCGTTGGGCTTGTGAGAAATGGAAAATTATACCGGTCTTCTATGTATATATATACAATTCTGGGACATGAAATTGTTGCAGATTTAAGTTGGCAATCCATTGGGCACACTACGGAGGTGCTCTGTACCAATTTTCTAAGAAATCGGCAGACCGGTTATGGAGAAAGAGTCCATGCAAGTTGGGGGGGGAATCTGTGTTAATGTGGGAAATTAGTCCGAGTTTGGCTTCTAATTATCATGTGATGATGGCATCAATTATGATTCATAATCAAGTTGTTTGGTCATGTTTTCATGTCTTATATGGGTTCTGAATCTCCTTTTGGGGCTCACTTCTAAATCAATCTCATAACTCTATTGTGGGCATCCTGCACTTTATATATGTCTCCATAGTCCCTTTTCTTGCCAATGATCTTGTCTCTGCTCTGTTCACAATTGTACCACCATCTATTGTATTCAACTCTGATTGCCATGTAAAGTGAACTTTTGGCCTTGGAGTCTTCAACATTGTCTAAATCCACTCCACTAGTCCCAAATCCAACTGTCCATATGAGAAATTTGCAAGTTTTTAACCATCCAAATTTCCATCAAGTACAAAACAATGGTGTTGGTCATGATTGCATTACAAGTGCACTGGCAACAGTTCAAATTTGGTGAAGATATGTAGGACATTCATAACAGTACCAATATGTCTGAATCATTTCATCCACAAACACTGGACAAAGCAACTGTCTCCAATCATTTGAAGCTGCCCCTGTTAGATAGTCAATAGTGACACCTTTCTTTCCTTCTTAGTCACGATACACATTCCCTACGTCACCTCATTCCCTCGTAACTACGTCATTATACATCCGTTCCCATTTTCACATGTTCACAGCTTCCCTTATATACCTCCGTTTCCTTCTCGCACTTCCCTCAGTCCATTTTATCCTTCGTGACTGAGGTGAGATTCTTCTCCGGTAGTCTTTGTTCTTCTCTCACCATTTGTACTCAGTCTCTCACAGGTAGTACAATATCAGTCCATTTTATCCTTCATGACTGAGTCTCTTACAGGTTCTGAGTCCTGCAGCGCACAAATTTTTTTTTTTGCGCTCGTCCACTCGATCTAGTACCTCTGTCCTCGCGTTATTTCCTTGAACCACACGTCATTACTTCCTCTCTAAGGCCCTTATTAAGAAATGTCCAACCTGCGTTTAGACCACATTCCACTTCTTGAGGGTGCCCGCAACTATCGGGATTGGGCCAAATCCATGCGCTACACCCTTCTGGGTGAAGAACTCTGGATGTTCATCAGCGATGGCGTCGACCCGAAGGACCTGGTCAATTTCGGCACCCTTTCTCCAGGTCCTGTCTCTGGCAAGAGCTCTGACGCCGAAGTCGCCAAGGCCCGAGCCTTCATTGTTGGCGACTCCAAAGCCAATGCTATCATTCGTCGTCGCATCTCTCCGCTCGTCTCTTCGAACATTCCTTTGCGCTGCGAAGACAGCTCGCAGATGACCTGGGCTTATCTTAAGTCAACATATGAACGCGTCAATGCCGCTGCCCAATTTGCTCTTCGTGCCCAGATAGCTTCTCTTCGTCTCAAGGACACTTCTGATGCGGAACGCTACCTAGGTGATTTTAACCAGGCCCGCAAGCAGCTCTCTTGTGCTGGCGTTGCGTATGGCGATCCCGATGCGGTCTATCAGCTACTCTTCGGCATCCCCAACTCCGGGTCCTGGGCTGTCTTCAAGCAAATCACTCTGGCAGCGATCTCCGCCGCCACTGCACAAAACCCTCCTGCAGTGATTTCCACCGAGAATGTTTGTGCCCGCATTTTGGCGGAATCCCAGCACGTCCTTGCCTCAGCGCCCCTTCCTGGCCCTGGCAGCGTGTTTGCGAATGTGGCAAAGGATTCTGATCGCCCCATCTGCAAGCATCGCAACAACCCTTGTGGGGTCGTTTGCACCAACTGCCACAAATCCTCGCATGATAATGATCACTGCTTCGCCCCTGGTGGTGGCATGGCTGGTCAAAAGCCCGACTGGATGGTCCAACGCGATGCTTCGCGCTCTACCAACTCCTCTCGTCCCGGCAGCCACTCGCGGTCTGGATCTCGCTCCGATGTCGCAAACGCGGTGCTTCCCCATGGCAGCTTGTTGCCCAGTGCCATCCTTGGCGACCTCAGCTGTTCCTCCGTCGAACTTGCATTCCTGGCCCATCACAGGCTCTCGGCTCTGCTTGACTCAGGCACCACCTCGCATCTCGTTAAGGACCGTTCGTTTTTCTGGTCCTATGATGCCACGCAGGCCACGAATGTTTGCACGGCCAACCACGGCATGCTGGAGGCCCTGGGTAGGGGTGACTGCATCGCTCTTGTTCGCTGGGCAGGGCAGACGTTGCGGATACGCATGCGCGACTGCCTGCACGCACCCTCCGCCGTCATCAACTTGCTCTCGGTTGGCCGGCTTGTAGACCGCGGCCTTGGCTGCAACTTCATGGACAACGCAGTCACGATCAGTACGCCTCCTGCCTCCGGTCGCCTTGTGTGTTACATGCGTCACCTTGAGAATCGTCTTGGTTTCGTGGATGTTGAGTTCGTCCTGCCTGAGCATCCTGTCATGGCATCTTCCACCCCTGTGGCCGACCCCACCTCGGAGCTTTCCGCCTTTGCCAAAGTTTCTTCCTCTCGGGACCTGTGGCACGCTCGGCTTGGCCACGCGAGTGAAGCTGCCGTTAAGCTCCTCGCCTCCTCCTCAGAGGGCATCTCATTTTCCAGTGCCCCCTTCTCCACTTGCGAGGCCTGCATCATTGGCAAGCACGTCCGTCGCCCTCACACTTCCTCAGAGTCTCGCGCGAGTCTTCCCCTCGAGTTGGTTCACAGTGACATGTGCGGCCCTTTCCCCATCCAAACACCTCATGGCAAGCTCTACTTCATTATTTTCCTTGATGACAATCTGCACGCCTTGGACCTTCAACTCCTCGCCATGAAGGACCAGGCCCTCTCGGCACTGCAGGTGGTACACCCGCGCTGGGAGAAGCATTTCGGCCACAAGCTCAAGACCCTACGCATGGACAATGCCGGTGAATTTCTCGGCGATGCGTTCATGGCCTATCTTGTCGAGCACGGCATCCAGCGCCAGCTTTGTGCTCCCTATGCCCATCAACAGAACGGCTGTGCCGAGCGCATCATTCATACTATCGAGAGTCGTCTCCTGTCTATGATGGCTGGGGTGGCCGTGCCGCGCAATCTTTGGGGCGAGGCAGCTCTCACCTGCGCTTATCTGTTCATGTACACTCCTTCAAAGGTCCTCCCGCATGGCCGGTCGCCTCTCCACGCGTTAACTGGACAGCGCCCGGACGTTTCCCACCTTCGTGTGTGGGGTGTCCGGTGCTTTGCTTGTGTCCCACTCGAACTGCAAACAAAACTCGGCCCTCATTCACGCGAGTGTCTCTTCATGGGATATCCTGAGGGTGTCAAGGGCTACCGCGTCCGTGATGTGACCATGGGTCGGTTTTTCAACTCTTGCGACGTGATTTTCGACGAGTCGTGTGCCCTGCTCCCTGGCGCCGCGCCTGATGATGTCCCCAATGTTCTTTCTCGTCCTCTCCCTTTGCCTTCTTTTCTCCCCTCTTCGTCTTCCACCTCTGTTCTGTCTCCCGTAGACACGCATTCTCCTAGCTCTTCTTCCTCCTCTATCCCTTCCCCTATAGACGCGAGTTCCTCTTCATGTCACCAGACAGCTCCTCCTTTGCCCTTGTCTACTTGTTCTTCATCTTCAGTAGAAGTAGGCGTATCACGTAGCTCCAATCCCACCGTAGTTCCTTCCTTCGTTAGTGACTGCTCTTCTCTTTCCTCTCTCCCCACGTCCGCTTCCAGCAACGCTGGTTCCCCGGTTGCGCCATTGCAGTCGCACACTCATACCGCAAAGCCACTCCCCCCTCCGCGTGCACGTTCCGATCGCAACCACATCGTCACTGCTCTTGGTGGACTTCACGCGGCGTCGGTTTCCGCGTCTAAGGCTCACCGTGAGAAGTTAGCATCTGGTCGTCTTGAACGGGTAAAGGACTCGACCTCTTGTGTCTTGTCTGATGACTCGCCTGTCGTCCACCACGTTTTTGATGACGATTACGTGGACCTCATTTGCTCAGAGTCTGCTTTCTTGTCCATTCGCAGTGACCGCCCACGCAACCCGTCCTCACCTTCCTACGATCTTCGCATTCCTCCCGCCACCTTTTCTGAAGCATGCCGTCACCCTGATTTCCACGTGTGGGAGGCCACCGTTGTGAAAGAGCTCGATACCCTCCACACCATGGGCGTCTACGTACTCACGGTCCTGCCTCCTGGCCGGAAAGCTATCGGCAATCACTGGGTTTTCGAGAACAAGTTGGACGGCGACTCAGTAGTTCTGAAAGGCCGGCTCGTCGCAAAGGGCTTCCATCAGGTTCCCCACATCGACTTTGGCAAGACTTTCGCTCCCGTTGCCAAGACTGCATCCGTTCGTCTGGTCGCCACGGTCTCCTGCCAACGTGGGTGGCACCTCCAGTGTTTTGACGCCACTTGTGCCTTCCTGTGGGGCAAGCTTGAGGAAGAGCTATACATGGCTCTACCCGACGGATTTCGTCTGCGCCCTGACTGCGTCCTGCCCAATGGCCACTCCACCACCGATGGCCTCATCATGCGCCTCCTAAAGTCCATCTACGGCCTCAAACAGGCGTCTCGGGTTTGGTACAAAAAGCTTCGTGGTGTGCTTGAACGTCTGGGTTTGCGCCGCTCGGAGGTCGACCACGCCCTCTTCAGCTTCTTCGGGCGCTGGCGTGGTGAAGACGTGGAATGCCTCATCGCGATCCACGTGGATGATGGATTGGGCAGGGCGAACAGTCGTCCATTTTTGGAGTGGGTCAAGCGGGAGATCATGCGCTGTAGATGCGGGTTCTTGGTGGCTTCGGAACTATATAAAGAAATATTATAAAGATCCTAACCTGTGGGTGTCAGCGTAGAAGTGACTGGATAAGTCAGTGTCGGGAATAGTAGTAAAAGTAAAGGAATGTTAGTAAAAGTAAAGCCGCCGCATAAAACTGGACTAATAATGACGAATCCGGTGATGAACGGAGTGAAAACGGAAAAATAAAGAAGAACCCGACGATGCCGACGATGTCGGGTACGGCGGGTCGGGTCGGGTCGGGTCGGAAACAATGAACAAATATACGGGAACAACGATAAAGACGACGAAGAGGACTATAAAAAGCTAAGGGTCTACGTGGACGAGCATTTGAAGGGATTAAAAGGTGATTCTGACTATGAGGGAAACGGGGACTAAGGGTATGTTATTTTGTACGGTCGTCGGGGACCGTTTTTATAGTACATGAGTGTGTAGCTACTTTCGGACATGTCTACTTCGGCCGATAGAAACTACAAAGAAACACTGGAATGGGGAAGTGGAAAGGGGGGTTGCAAAGCAACGAAGACAGGAAATGGAGGGGAAAACGAATATGCAAGGAAAAGATCTAGAAAGTCCTACATATCTCCGAAAGGACGATGGGATGCATAAATAAAGTAAATCCGAAGTCGGGGATTGAGTCCGAAGAGATCCATCTCCTGGAATTGGAACTCCGAGGCGTTTGAGGCTGCCGGATTTGGTCTGAGAGCGGCTGTGACGAAGCGGCATACGTCGGGTTATGTCGGTCACGTCGGGTCACGTCATGTCACGTCACGTCGGGTTGCGTCGGGTTACGTCGGGTTCGAATGCGAGTTGGATAGAGGCATCGGGTTCGTCCGGATTCGTGATATATCGAGGATACGGACTCAGAGGGATGTCGACCCTCTACATCTCCAGGGTACTTTAAATAAAGACCATCCCTGGTCTATACTATGTGGACTCGGGACTCGGATGCGTGAGATGAGGCCGACGTGGTGGTCATGGAATCGGGCTCGACGGGACGAGGCGGGTTATGGATAATGCAAAGGGGGAGAGCAGATGGTGACTAGCGGAACTCGATGGACGGTCGGAGGCTGAGAGCGGCGAATGGGGAACGAAATGAGTGAAGCCGGTGTCGAGGAAAAAGGAAACAAAGTACATAGAACTGGAGGAAATGGGAACTGAGCGGAAATGAAAGAAAAGATGGAAAGCTACAAAAACGGGACAAATGGGGAGTGGAAACGCAAAATAGATGAGAAAATAAATAAATGTCGGGTATCGGAAAGAGGGGACGCGATAGAAATCAAGTCGGGATAAAACTAAACGTGACATAGGATTGGGGGCGGGTGACGGAGACGAGTAAGGCAGGAGCGGAAACGAAATAAAACACAAGTGGATGATAAAGACGGTCTAGGCGGGTCGAGTTAGGGTCGGCGGCTTTGGTGGCTGTGTCAACGGGTGGCGGAAACGGTGGCGTAGGGGTAGACATGATATGACGACAGTGGTTGTTCAATACGATATGACGAAAACGGAGGTTCGATAGACGACGATGGAGGTTCGATATACGATGGCGGAGGTTCGATACGATATGACGACAACGGAGGTTCGATGGACGATGACGGAGGTTCGATGGACGACGGCGGAGGTTCGATACGATATGACGAAAACGGAGGTTCGATGGACGATGGCGGAGGTTCGATACGATATGACGACAACGGAGGTTCGATGGACGATGACGGAGGTTCGATGGACGACGGCGGAGGTTCGATAGACGATGGCGGAGGTTCGATATGTCAATACTAATATGGGGGCGATAATCAACGGCTGTGATATCAGCCTCATACTAGGCGGTTCAGCACCGGCTTGGACCCGTGGGGAAGCATTCTCCCCCATGGAACTGAAATATAAAGTCGGGTGGGTTGGGAATCGAAGCCGAGACAGGGAACATTGTGTCTGGGTCGAAACGGTGGCGGAAATGGTGGGTCATGGAAAGCGGAGAGCGATGTCAATGGGTGGAATGCGGGTGCGTGAGCGGATGAGTCGGGTGCGTGGGGAATGAGTGAAGCGGTGCATCGGGTTCGTAAGCGGGTGCGGCGGGTTCGTAAACGGGTTCGCTGGGTGCGACGGATTCATAAGCGGGTGTGTCGAGTACGTCGGGTGTATTATGCGGGTGTCGGGCGTGTCAGGAACGAGTGTATTTCTTTTTATCTTTCTTTTATCTCTGACGTTTTTCTTTCTTTTTATTTATTTAATCTATTTATGTATATATTTCTTATGCCGATGGACGGTGAGGGGTTTTCGTAGGGTCGGGTTCGGTGGGTATGGGGGTGCGAAGGTGGTGGGTACGGGATGTGAAACCGGAACCGGAACCTGATGCTCGAATTGAGCCGGAACCGGAACCGGATGCCGCGGAATCGTTGGGAACGCGTCCGGGTTCGTAGTCGGGTGCTGTGATGCAGGTCGCGGATCCGGAACCGGAACCGATGTAGCGGATTGGTCGAGAACGGGTGGTCGGGTGTGGTGACTAGACACGGGTGTCGGTTCTGCGGCGGGTTCATACAGTGACGACGTTGGGCTCTGTTAGATCGCAGACGGGTACGGCGGGTCACGGGAGGGCGTTCAGGCGTGCTTCGGGTGCCGTCGACACGTTTTGGGACGTTCCGGGCGGGGATCCGACAACGGAGGTGTCTTGACTAGCGGAGGGACTCGAATTCGGGGCTACGGAGGCGAACATGGGGCTGCGTGGGGTCGAGGGAGCGGAGAACGGGTGGTCCGGTGTGGCGGTATGGCATAGGGCGACGTAGGGCGACGGAGGCGGATGACGTGGGCGGATAAGACGGGGTTGCGTGACGTGGATCGTGGTTTCGTGAGGTCGTTCGAGGTTGGCGAGAGGTCGAGGAAGCGGTAACGGGTGGTCGATGTGGCGGTATAGCATAGGGCGACGTAGGGCGACGGAGGCGGATGATGTGGGCGGATAAGAGGGAACGTGGGGTTGCGTGACGTGGATTGTGGTTTCGTAAGGTCGTTCGAGGATGGCGAGAGGTCGAGGAGGCGGCAAACGAGTGATCGAGGTTGGAGACGGAGGCGGATGACGTGGGCGGATGAGACGACGGGGACTGGGAGATGGAGTGGGGTGATACGGATAGCGTTTCGTGTACTTTCGTGGCGGATAGATGCGTGGGGATTTTGACATGGGTGCGTCAGGTCGTGGAACGGGTTTGAGCGGCCGGTGGTCACGGTTTCGCGGGCGTAACTCAACAGGGCTTCGTCTGGCTCGCGAATGGACTTGAAGGACGTCGTGGAGTTGGTCGAGGGCGTAGGGGGTCGAAGGGGAGTGGACGAGGACGGGGACGGCTGGGAAGTCGGGGTCGACGGGGAGTGACGTGGCTGCTTGCGTGGGACCACGAGGGACGGGGGCGGACGTGTTTGGGACAGTAGGGAGCCATGTCGAGGTGCGGAGGCGTGAACGTGGGTGTGGAAGGTGGTTGTACGCGGTGGTCGTTGGCGCTAGGTTGGCGAACGCGGCGGCACGAGGCGAGGTGGCATGATATGTCGTTGGGGGCTTGAACACAACGGGGACGGCTTGTACGGACTTGCGAGGGGCGATGTAGGTTGCTGGGAACTGGTACGAGGCGGCGGTGGGTCCTACGAAGACGTGAGCGGCCGGGGATGTCGAGTACGAGGGCACGAGGAAGTATGACGTGGCAACGCGTGAGGCATCGATGACGGCGAGAATGGCTCGTGAGGGCTCGCGAGTGGTGTCGTGGGGCTGTAGGAAGCGGTACGAGGCGACGGGGAGGTCCAACGAGGGCGTGGACGGCCGGAGATGTCGACTTCGCGGGGGCTTGAGGTTGGTTGACGTGGCACGCGTGTGGGGCATTGATGACGGCGAAGACGACTCGTGAGAGCTCGCGAGGGGCGTTGTGGGGACTTGGGAACTAGTACGAAGCGGAGGGTGGTCCAACGAGGACTTGAGCGGCCGGTGATGTCGAGTACGAGGAAGGATGACGTGGCAACGCGTGAGGGGTCGATGACGGCGAGGACGGCTCGTGAGGGCTTGCGAAGGGCGATGTGGGACTCTGGGAAGCGGTGCGAGGTGACGGGGTGTCCATCGAGGGCGTGAGCGGCCGGAGATGTCGACTAGGCGGGGGCACGAGGAGGGATGACGTGGCGACGCGTTGGGGGCTCGATAATGGCGAGGACGGCTCGTGAGGGCTCGGGACTGGTGTCGTGGGGCTATAGCACGGTGTTGAGGGCTCGAACGCGGCGGGGCTGCTCGTACGGACTCGTGGAGGGCGGTGACGTGGTTTGCTGGTAACTTCGCGGGCTCAGACGACGGGGGCATGTCAAGGCTTGTATTCGGTGACAAGTGCGAGTTCTTAGACGCGAGCGGCTGGGGGTGCACAGGCTAAACCCGTTGCACGGCGATCCGTCTGTTCCAAGTTGTGAGTGACGCGTGAGTGCCGTTGGGCGAGTCGATGTTTTGGGGCTTTCCGGTCGCGGTTTTTCGACGGGTATCGGTGGGGATTGGGATTCCGAGCGTGTTGGAGGTCTATAAACGATTGTGGACGGTGGATGTGACGAAGTTCGAGTCGAAAACGAGAGTGTTGGATCGTGGCTGTGCAAGTTTCCTAAAGCGGTAAACGGCCGTTGGGTCGGCCGCGCAAGAGCGGGTTCGAAGTTGTACGTGATACTAGACAATCGTAGTCGTTAAAGAAGAGAAAATATTATGAGAATCAAACCCAAATGATAGTGTGGCAGTTGGCGATTGGATTGTCGAGGCATCGGATGTCGGATGTAAAGAGGTCGGGTAACGGGAGTCGGATGTGTAGAGTGCTGCAGCAAGGGTTATTTCGAGATGACGAAAGGAAAGTGTAGGGTTATGGAATGAATGAATGATGACACTGAATTATCCCTCGCGGTGGGCTCCAGATGTAGATGCGGGTTCTTGGTGGCTTCGGAACTATATAAAGAAATAATATAAAGATCCTAACCTGTGGGTGTCAGCGTAGAAGTGACTGGATAAGTCAGTGTCGGGAATAGTAGTAAAAGTAAAGGAATGTTAGTAAAAGTAAAGCCGCCGCATAAAACTGGACTAATAATGACGAATCCGGTGATGAACGGAGTGAAAACGGAAAAATAAAGAAGAACCCGACGATGCCGACGATGTCGGGTACGGCGGGTCGGGTCGGGTCGGGTCGGAAACAATGAACAAATATACGGGAACAACGATAAAGACGACGAAGAGGACTATAAAAAGCTAAGGGTCTACGTGGACGAGCATTTGAAGGGATTAAAAGGTGATTCTGACTATGAGGGAAACGGGGACTAAGGGTATGTTATTTTGTACGGTCGTCGGGGACCGTTTTTATAGTACATGAGTGTGTAGCTACTTTCGGACATGTCTACTTCGGCCGATAGAAACTACAAAGAAACACTGGAATGGGGAAGTGGAAAGGGGGGTTGCAAAGCAACGAAGACAGGAAATGGAGGGGAAAACGAATATGCAAGGAAAAGATCTAGAAAGTCCTACATATCTCCGAAAGGACGATGGGATGCATAAATAAAGTAAATCCGAAGTCGGGGATTGAGTCCGAAGAGATCCATCTCCTGGAATTGGAACTCCGAGGCGTTTGAGGCTGCCGGATTTGGTCTGAGAGCGGCTGTGACGAAGCGGCATACGTCGGGTTATGTCGGTCACGTCGGGTCACGTCATGTCACGTCACGTCGGGTTGCGTCGGGTTACGTCGGGTTCGAATGCGAGTTGGATAGAGGCATCGGGTTCGTCCGGATTCGTGATATATCGAGGATACGGACTCAGAGGGATGTCGACCCTCTACAGCGCGAGTTTGGCTTAAAGGATCTTGGTGACGTGGCGCATTTTTTGGGCGTCCAATTTGAACGCGACCTCGCCTCGCGCGAGCTGTGGATGCACCAGAGGGACTACATACGCACACTCCTCTCCAACTTCGACCTTCTGGATTGCAACCCTGTCGCCACCCCTATGGAGTCTCCGTGCTCTCTCTCCACCGATGGCCCCGTTAGCGATGTACGCGTGGAGTTCCAGGCACTCATGGGGCGTCTCTTGTTCCTGTCCATATGCACCCACCCAGACATATCCTACTCCGTTAATTGTCTTGCCCAACATAACTCCTGCCCATGCCCGGACCACCTCGCTGCCGCCAAACGCGTGTTGCGCTATCTTAAGGGCACGCAGGATTTCGCTATCCACTATGAGGCTTCCGCCGCCCCTGTGGGCCTCTCGGCTTTTTCGGATTCAGACTGGGCTGGCCTGCAAGATTGGGTCTCTGTCTCTGGTCATTGTTGGTTTTATGGCCGTTGCCTTATAGATTGGGGCTCGAAGAAGCAGCGGACGGTCGCTCTATCGTTGACGGAATCTGAATACATGGCTCTCACACTCTGTATCCAAACTGGTCTCTGGCTACGCTCATCCCTTGATCAAGTCACCCTCCCTTACGTCACCCTGATTCCCGTTGCTGGCGACAATGAGGGCTCCATCTCACTCGCATCAAATTCTTCTCATCACTCTCGCTCGAAGCACATCAACATCAAATTTCACTTTATCCGGGAACACGTCGAGTCCGGCACTTTTTCCATCAACTGGGTTCCCACCGCCGAGAACGTTGCCAACATCCTGACAAAGTCTCTTCATCGTGATCTTCACGACACTCACGTCACCGGCCTCGGTTTGGTGTCTCATTGAGGGGCTGTGTTAGATAGTCAATAGCGACACCTTTCTTTCCTTCTTAGTCACGATACACATTCCCTACGTCACCTTGTTCCCTCGTAACTATGTCATTATACATCCGTTCCCATTTTCACATGTTCACAGCTTCCCTTATATACCTCCATTTCCTTCTCGCACTTCCCTCAGTCCATTTTATCCTTCGTGACTGAGGTGAGATTCTTCTCCGGTAGTCTTTGTTCTTCTCTCACCATTTGTACTCAGTCTCTCACAGGTAGTACAATATCAGTCCATTTTATCCTTCGTGACTGAGTCTCTCACAGCCCCTTTCTCAGCCCATTCACAAGCCTCCTCAATCATTCATTATGGCTCCATTTACTGATATGTATATCAAAACACTCATTCCAAAAATTCTGAAAAATTCACCATAATTCTCGAAATAATTCATAACCCTAGTGGCATTAAAATTTTGAAATTCTGTCAAGTAGTTGTGGAGCATTGGACATTAAACCCTAACCCTACATGTAAACCCTAACCCTAGGTTGCATCCCAAAACCAGGATTATGATCAGCATACAGCTTAGGGTTAAGATCATTCTTGTTTTCAGAAAAAGTTTTAATTTGCTGAATGAGAAAAACAGGTAGGGCAAGACATTTGATGGCATGCTGCCAAAGCATGCCTTCACATGTCTTGCCCTACCTTTTTTTCTCATTCAGCAAATTAAAACTTCTCCTGAAAACAAGAATGATCTTAACTGGCTATGGTTACATACATTCAATCTCACCTTTCTCTATGTAGTGGCTATTACATATGTCCTTTCTCCCAATATATCTTTTTTATACATTCAGAATTCATCTCAAGTAGACCTCTTTCTCAATGAGCCCATGCTGCTGTAATAACTCAGATTTGTGGTGCAATCTCCTCTTCCTCCTCCCCCTCCTCTTCCTCTTCCTCTTCCTCCTGAGCCAAATACCTCCAACTTGTCCCTCTCTTATTGGTATTGGCAATTCTATTGCCATAACCCAAGTTTGTTCCTCTGTGGATTTGAGTTTTACTATCAGCCACTCTCTCTAGTCAAATTTATCATACCTCCTGTTCATTTGCATCTCTTCTTCCTTTCCTCCTTCCTCTTCCTCTTCCTCTTCCTGTTTCTCATGGATTCCTCCCTGCAATCTCATCTTAGATGCTCTAGTCAATGTCCCTAGAGAATGAATTACATCACATTATTTGGGGCCAAAGGAGATTAAGCACGAATCACATTACCATAGTTATTGCTCTTTTCAATCTCACCCAGTTTCAACTTCTGAATTCTTGCAGACCTTCATGGGTCACTCATGGCTTTGTGGGTTTGATTAGGTTTATGCCCAAGTTCATGGGCCACAGACACTCCTCTGCTTCTCCTCTCATCTGCTGTTCCATCTTCTGATCCAAACAAACTTGTCATTGGCCCATCATCTTGTGATTCCAATGGACCATGTTCTGGCATCCATGGCAGTGGTGTTGAGCTCATAATAAAGTGTGACAACCCACCATCTGACTGGTTTCATTCTGAATCAGTGTTCGTTCCAGAAGATATGGCCTTTGGTTTTTTGACCCGTTTGCCACATGCTCTGGTCATTGCCAGTCTCTTCTGTTTCCATTTGTCTCAACGCCTTACTCTCGTGGTCACATTTGCTGGGATGCCTTGATGCTCCTCTACAAGACATGCTTCAATCATCATTGCTGATGCCTTCACTTTCATTGATCGCCGTGGTTGGTTTTTTCTTGGTGGGCCAATTTTTTGAAGTCGATAGTAGACTGGATTAGTCAGAAATTGAATGGATCCCTGTTTCGTGCTCCAGATTTTACCAGGTCCTTTCGATGTGCAGGGCAATGAGAGGGGAAGACACTGAAGCCTGTCAAAGATAATATGCAGTGCCCGATCCAGATCTTTTTTAGCTCCCACAGTCATCATCTCCACAACTTCAGCGTATTTCTGTAGGTAACCTCTGTTCACAAAAGGTAACCAGACTGAATTTGGCCGGAATTCCTTTCCCTGTTCAGGGAAAAACACTTTGACCATATCACGAAGGCTTCTGGTATGTCTCCCATTAACAGGACCCTCCAGGTTGTGGCTGGATGGTAGGAAAGTGCAGTGTTCCAACAACCCCATTAATGCTCTCAGACTCCATGTGCCCATGGCTTCTTCAAGTGTGTTTGAATGAGGCAGAGGTCCTTGAAGTGTTGTTCCATTGACAGTCAGCCACATGTCAACCATAAACTGGATAAACAGTGAACTGGCTCTTCAATGACTGGCCCACATTTCATCCCAAAACCACTCCATCATAAGCAATTCCGGTTGTGTGGCCATGGTGGACACAACATCAGTCCATGGTGGAGAATCGCCAAGAGGGTACAAGGAATTTGGACAAGAGGTTTCTGGCTGTGTCAGTTGTTTAGGCTTGTGTTTTGCATGTTTCATGGCTGTTGTGACTTCCTGACAGTCAACCTTTTCTAGAACCATTACAACTCCTGTTGAAAGGTTTAGGTCATGTAGAAAGAACATGCCAAACCGTTCAATCGTTGGTCCAAACTGGACATCCACCATCGCATTTCGTAGGAAACTGAAGGTGGGTTTGGGGGTGATGACAATGTGTTGAATTAAATGCATGATTAAAGCAGTGTGAAGCTTGTAGTTTAGTGTTGGTTGTTTAAAGAGCATCACTTGTAGGTTCTTTAATTCCAGAAGCTGACAAGACAAGAAGTTAAGGAATGTGCTTGACTTCACCCAGAGTATGGGTTCATGCTGAAGGTATTCCTGCATCTTGTTCACATACAAGCTTCATTATTATTTGGTTATTTTGATTCCTCATGGTTGACACACACACCTTTTTAGGAGCATTCAACATCGCTAACTTGATTGCAGCTCCACTCCCACGTATCTCCTCTCGAACTCCATAAGACTTTGTTGTGGCTCCCATGAACAAGCCATGGTATCTTTTGATGTATTCCAGGAAGTTTCAATTCACATCGTGGGCATCAGAATCCTCACAGAAATAATTATCACCTCCAGGACGACGGATGATGTTAAAGCAGAGATTGTAAGTTGACCGAAAAATCAGCTGCACAGCAGCAGCACGTGCTAGGGTCATTTCACTCTGCATTCCACCATAGTTTCACAGTGTATTGAGGTGGTGAATGTTGCCAGCCTTCATACCTGCAGCTGCATATGAAGCATGGGTTTTATCCAATCTCCACAGTCCAATGAGTGGTTCCTGGCTATCAGGGTCAGGGTGGAAGCCCATGCCTAGGTCTATGAACAGTTGTCCATGCTGCCTATCCATCATGTACTCCCAATCCATGCTTGGATAATTTTTGCAAAGTAACTGGTAAGGTGTTCCATGGTCACCAACAATGACAGTTGTCGACCATTTGATTCCTCGGATATCTGCAACAAAAAAGAATGACCCAAACATATCGTATTTGTTTGGGTTTTGTTTGATGATTGCCCACATCCTTTTCTGCATCTCTGTTAGCTTGGTCAAATCAATGCTTGTTGTCTTGGTGAGTGGGTATTGTTTTCCAGTCAATTTCCATCTTCACTCCTCCATCGTGTAATCCACATATGGCAAGGTGGCTGTATTTGCACAGTGGAGTATGCCTGGGTATACGATTTCTGTTAACCAATAAGATTGTATCTCCACTGGCACCAAAGTAGCCCATTTGCTGGTCAAGTGACTTCTGTGTTTCATCCTCGGCCAGAACACCGAGATGTTGCAGCTACCAGCTCCTTCACCAATCTTGGCAAAATGTGAATGTGGAATGCAGCTTACATCCTCAACATGACCCCTCCCCCCATTCCGTTGAAACGGTATGTTACCTGTTCCTAATGTGCCGGTAAGCCCTCTTGCCTGGGTTTCTTGGCATGTGAGGAAGTTGATGGGGCACAGGTTGCTCAGGTTTTCAGCAGGCACTTCAATGTCCCATTTTGGCACTCTACCTACTATGAGAACAAGAAGCAATGGCAATCCATGCCATTTTTCACGTAGTATTCATGGTGGTAGCACATATGACAAGCTACATATATATAAATAAGAGAGAAGTGTGGTTCATGGGAAATACAGATGCACCCTCACAGTACAATGGTACATTCCACACAGGGAGTGCACCGTTACCAAATGTGTAAAGGACAGCCTGTAAAGGCTCTGCCTTCTTCAAACTGAGGCCCTGTTGGCATTGATCACAATCCGTGTTGAGGCAGTGGTGTTGGGGTGGGTACAAACTGCGTGGTGAAGCTATTTATGACAGAATTAGCTAGGTACTATACTTATGACATGAAAGACTCATGGAAGCCAAGATCATGTCCATGCAACTGAAAAACTTCGTCCATTGAATGGTCCTTTGGTGACATCAGTATTTGCCATATCGTGTGCTTGAAAATGCTCCAAAAGTCGAGGATGAGGGGGCGGGGGAAGGAACTCGACAACAGATGGGCAGGACAGCAGGTGGTTCTTCAGGTGGGTGGTTTGCTGGCTGAGCTAGAATGATCTCATTTTGAAGCCATGCAGCGGTGTTGATGAAGTTCATTACTGTGAGAAATTGGTCGTCATGAGGCTCACCTGGACCAGGAGTGAGGACATCATGTATTATGAGCATGGCATTGGACTACGATGTAAAGACTACCATGACTACTGTTACTGGCAGACTCTGCCACTCTGGCAGACTTGCGGACTGTTGGGTTAGCAAACCAATAGATACCTTTTCCCAGTATGCCTCCCTTTATGTTTTACATGGACTCTTGTTTCATACTGGTTACTTACTACTGTTTCATGCCCCCTTTCTGTGTACCTCCTGTTTCCATAGCAATCTTCCTATTTCTCAAGAGGATTTATACCTAACTTAGTGTAGTTGACACCTCAGTCGTTCGTATACCCCCCAACTGAGTTCCTCATGTTCTTCATTATAGCCTTAACTAAATTCAATAGGTTATGAGCCCTGAGCTTTGAACTGGCCAACGACTCACCTCCTTTCATAAAATGACCACCACCAAGGCCACCAAGTCTTTCACTCTCCCAAAGCTTCGTTCTGATAGCTCAAACTGGATCTTGTTCCAGGATAGCGTCAAACTTGAGTCTGCATCACACATGCTGAAAAAGCACATTGATGGGACTGGTTCTGAGCCCGTGAATCCACATCCATCACTGACAGGTACCTTGACATCTGTCAAGCAGACTGCTGTCGAAGCCTTCAAGAAAGACCTGGAGAAGTGGCACTCAGGGGAAGCGACAATTCGGAAGGGCCTCTCTGAGGCCCTACCTCCTTCCCTTGAGTTTGCAAAGGCTACTCAGAAGCCCATCACTTGCGAATGTGTCGCAGCTAGAGCAAAATCCTTCAGCAACAAGGTCCATTCTGATTTGTGGGGACCTGCATCCATGATGACTAAGAGTAAAAAGGAGTACTATGTCAGCTTCACTGATGACCACACGCGATTCACCAATGTTTACCTTCAGTGGACCAAGGATAAGACCTTTGACTCTTTCCAGAATTACTGTGCTTGGGCAAAGAGGCAACATGATGCTACAATCAGGATTCTCCATTCTGATCATGGTGGAGAGTACATGAATGGTCCATTTGATGAATTTCTCGCCAAGAACAGTATCATTAGGAAGCTCACCGTACATGATACACCAGAGTATAATGGGGTCACCGAGCACCTCAATCACACCCTTCTTGAGAAGGTTCATGCAATGCTTCATGCCAGTGGTTTGCCTAAGTCCTTGTAGGGTGAGGCTGTCATGCATGCCGTTTACTTGAAAAACTGTACTTCAACTTGGGCGCTTGATGGTAAGACACCGTACCAAATGCTCACTGGCAAGAAGCCCAACTTATCCGATCTCCACGAGTTTGGCACCAGGGTTTGGGTGCATGATGACTCGTGCACCGAGCTTGATGGTCATTCTCGTATTGGCCACTGGGTTGGTTTTGATGAGGAAAGCTGCAGCCACAGGATTTACTGGCCTGATCCCTGCACTGTGTCTGTCAAGCGGAGCATCCATTTTGATGATTGGGTAGCTGTTCCCCATGTTGTCATGCTTGAGGGGGAGCCTGAGGATAGCAATCGCGCCATCCCCACTGCTACCCCAATGGTTATGACAGTCCTGTCAGTCCCCAACCACCTAGGCACAAATTTTGAACCTGCTGATCCTGAAGGTCAACCCAAATGCATCCGAAAGGAATCAGAATACATCCATCACCTCCAATCTGGCATTAGCCACAATGGTGGCCAAAAAGTTGACCCTCTACTCCCTCGTGGTATCCAACATGGCACCACACTGGAGAAAATGCTGGAAAATGTGGAGGACCCTTCTGTGACTCCTGATAATAGTGAAGACACTGCTGCAAATGCTTTTGAATATGCCATGTCAGCTGCTATGTCCAAGGCTGATGCGATTGAGCCTACCCTTGAAGAAGCAAAATGCTGGTTCAATTGGCCCAAATAGGAAGCTGTGATCCATGCTGAACTCACCATTTTAAATGCGGTGGGCACTTGGGTTGTTGTTGAACACCCTGCAAACACTAATGTCATAGACAGTAGATGGGTTTTTCGCATAAAGAAAAACTCAGCTGGTGAAAATACAAAGCACAACTTGTCGCACGCAGTTTTACCCAAATCTATGGCATTGATCACTATGAGACATTCGCCCCCATCGTATGGCTTGCATCTATGTGGACAATCTTGGCAATTGTGGCCCGAAATGACTGGCATATTGATTGCTTCAATTTTCACAGTGCATACCTGAATGGAGAACTTGACGAAGGGGAAGATATATACATGGAACAACCTCCCAAATATGAGACAGCTGACCGCAGGATTTTCGTATTGAAGCTGAAGGTGTTATATGGATTAAAGCAAGGGGGAAGGAAATGGTACAATACTCTTTGTCGTGCCCTTGGGACACTAAATCTTCATCGATCGGAGGCCATTTTGGCATCTTCTATGCTCATATTGGCATGGATATTGTATTGGTAACCATCCACATCAATGACTGTGTGCTGTGTGGTAGCAATGCAGTGATATTAGCTGATCTCAAGCTGAAGATACACAAGAAATTTCGACTCACTGATTTAGGCCCCATTTCCTGGCTCCTCGGCTTCAAGGTCACTCGCGATTGCAACGAACAAATGTTACACCTGTCCCAAACGGCATATATCGAAACAACTATCTGACACTTCAATTTCGATGATTTGAAGCCCATTTCAACCCTGATTGACCCCACAATGACCTATTCGAAACATTAATGCCCCCAAACCATTCAAGACATAGCAAGGATGAAGAAAATACCTTATCGTGAGGCAATCAGATCTCTCATGTATGCAGCGATTGGTACACGCCCCGACATCGCATTTGCCGTCTCCATGGTGGCTCCATTCTCGGAAAACCCAGGGGAGGTCCACTGGAGCGCTGTGAAGAGGATTTTTTGTTATCTCAATGGCATGAAGGGATGGGAACTCACCTATGGAGGAAATGCAGGAGGCCAAGGTCTTGAGGGTTTTACAGATGCAGATGGCACCTCGCAAGAGCACTGGCATGTGATATCTGGGTACATGTTCTTAATCAATGGTGGCGTGGTGTTGTGGAGTTCGAAGAAACAAGAACTTGTCACACTATCAACAACGGAAGCAGAATATGTCATGTCTAGTTATGCATCACGTGAGGTGATTTGGTTGCAGCAGCTTATCACTGAATTATTCTGTCCCCTTCAAAATCCCACCAAAATATATTGCAACAACCAATCCGCTATCGCACTCACCAACGATGGCAAATTTCATGAGCGCACCAAATATATCAACATCCATTACCACTTTATCCGCTTCATCTCAAATGAAGGCCACATCAAACTTATTTATTGCCCTACCAACGACATGACTGCAGACACCCTCACAAAAGCATTACCCAGCTTCAAACTGAAGCACTTCGCGAAGGCTCTCGGATTATTGGTTTGAGGGGGAGTGTTGGGTTAGCAAACCAACGGATACCTTTTCCCAGTATGCCCCCCTTTATGTTTTACATGGACTCTTGTTTCATATTGGTTACTTACTACCATTTCATGCCCCCTTTCTGCATACCTCCTGTTTCCGTAGCAATCCTCCTATTTCTCAATAGGATTTATACCTAACCTAGTGTAGTTGACACCTCAGTCGTTCATATACCTGCCGACTGAGTTCCTCGTGTTCTTCATTATAGCCTTAACTAAATTCAATATGGACTTTTGAGGTCCAGAATGTCCTTGGGAATTCAGGCTCAGATGACTAGCAGGAGCCAGTGGTCAACATTGAGGAGTAAAATCTACAATGCTAGGAAACCCCACCGAAATATGTACCCCTGTGTAATCCCATGTTAGAGGACGCACATTTTATCGTACTCCTAGTTCATAGACTAGTTATATACTCAGGGCTTCGGGAATGTCCGAGACCCTGAGTCATGTTATTCCACTTCAGCCTATGGTTGAACTCTAGCGGCCACCACCTTCAACTGGAGGCGGGGACTCACATCCTCAATCATCCCCACTCCTCTCTTCCGTCTTCCCCCAGACCCAGTCACAACAACCTCCGTCATACTTCCCCACCCAGCACGTACTCCCCTTTCCAGCCTTCAGACCGCCCTCCACCGCCATAGGCCCCGGGCCAGCCTAGACTTCCGAACTACCCTTTCTCTCTTATTGACACGACAAGGCAGCACCACTTTCAGCGCCCCACTCCGGGCATTAATACCCACAGTCCCCTCTGCTGGCACAACTACGTATGATCCCATTTTCCTTCCACCCGCGGGCGCTCGCTGACTCTGAACCACAACGGATAACTGGATAAGACGCGGAGGTGTCGGCAAATAGGTCCAAGTTTGTGGCTTTTTGACAGACTCTCGTGCGCATTCGGCCCGTGAGTTCTCATTACTGCAAACCTCGATAGGTGCTAATCCTCTCGCTTTCAATCAACTACACCCTTTCTAATGCTTGTTCAGCAGGATAGACTTCAGGGAGTGATGACTGTCTGCTATTGTTTCAGGAGCCGCCTAGATTGGGAGTTTTCCTCTTTATTCTTCACACCTCAGGAGTTCCAACATTTAGTTGGGGTCTAAAGTGGTTTCTAAAGTGAGCGGAAAAATATAATTTTTAGATTTACATTTAGGCCTAGCCTAAATATTGAATTTAAGTCACAAATAAATGTACATCTAAAGTATTTATTTAGTTTCATCTTTAGACTAGTTTTACAATTAAAATGATGACCTGTTCTAAATTGTGGAAGGAAAACAGAATTTCGCTACAAGTTTACTCAAATTTGCTAGTCTAAATTTAGGTTTCATCCAAAGGCAGGCCAAAATTTAAACTTTCAGTGTGACTAAAATAATGGATTTAATAGTTATCAAAAAAAGAAATTTCGGCGGTTATCAACATTCCAAATTTCAATCAGAACTAAAGCTATTGCCCGCGCAATCGCCCACCCGTCGTCCACCCATCGCCCACCCATCGCCCACCCGTCGCCCACCTCCCAATCATGACCTGAACCCAGCTCCGACGTCGACAAAACCAATCAAATTTTTTTTTTCGACCTCACACCCACCGTGATGCCATCTCGCCATCTCTCCCGCTCCCGCTCATCCCATCCCCGGCATCTCCCCTGCCCAAGTATGACGATCTCCCACACCCCACGCCATCTCCCTCGCCCTCGCCGCCATTTCCCACCCTCGATTTCCTGCCAAGCCGTCGCCCACACCTCCGCCCTCCCCATCATCTCCCTCGTCCACACCCATGCCATCTCCCATCTCCCTCGTCGTCGTCGCCATCTCTCCTCACACTCGCCATCTCCCACACCCTTGTCGCCCACGCCGCACCCTCGTCGCACACGCGACGCTCATCGCCACGCCGTCGCCACGCTCTCATTGCCCACGCTCTCATCGCCACACTCTCGTCGCCCACGCTCTCGTCGCCCACATCTAACCCATCCAAAATTGGATCCCCCATGGCCATGCCCGCGCCATCTCCCTCGTCCACACCCACGCCATCTCCCCACCATCCCATCCCATCACCACGCAATCTCCCACACCCTCTCGTCGCCCTCCCATCGTGCCCCCGCCATCTCCCTCACCCATGTCCACGCCATCTCCCTCACCCTCATCGCCAACGCCATCTCCCGCCAAGCCACCTCCGCCATCACCTCCCTCGCCCACACCCCACGCCATCTCCCACACCCTCGTCATCCACACCCTCGTCGCCCACGCCACACCCTTGTCGCCCACGCCCACGCCATCTCCTCACCCTCCCACTCCCTCGTCCCCCACGCCATCTCCTCCCATCCCATCGTGCCATGCCCACGCCATCTCCCACACCTCATCACCTACACCCTCGTCGCCCTCCCATCCTATCGTGCCCCCGCCATCTCCCACACCCTCATCACCCACGCTCGTCACCCTCCCATCCTATCGTGCCCCTGCCATCTCCCCGCTCTCATTCTGTCGTGCCCCCGTACACCCTTGTCGCCCCCGCCATCTCCCCCACCTGCCTCTCCCCCTACCTCTGTCATCACCTCACGAACCCCACCACCATGTCAATTGACGTTGGAGCTGGGCTCGTGAGGTAAGATTGGGAGATGGGTGGGCAATGGGTGGGCGACGGGCGGGCGACGAGCGGGCAATGGCGCGGGCAATAGCTTTAGATCTAACAACAACTTTGAATTTAAATAGCTGCCGAAAATCTTACATTTTGATAATTATTAAATTTATTATTTTAACGCTACCGAAAGTTTTAATTTTGGCCTGCCTTTAGGTGATGCCTAAATTTGGACTAGAAATTTGAGTAAACTTGGAACTAAATTATACTTTCCCCTTACAATATAGATCTGATAATTATTTTGATTGCAAGAATAACCTAAAGATGAAAATAAATAAATAATTTAGATATACATTTATTTGTGACTTAAATTCAATATTTAGGCTAGGCCTAAATGTAAATCTAAAGATTATATTTTGGTGCTAACTTTAGAAATCACTTTAGATCCTGACTAAATGTGGAAAGTCCTGATGTGTCAGTTACGCTATGACTACATGACGTATGGAAAGCACACCACAGACTAGAAGGGAAGCATTCAGACTCAAGCTGCACGATTGATAAAAGCAACGGTTTCCAGTCAATCAGGCCAGTAACAACAATTCAGGGGCGGGGGTTTTCGTCTCGGTGAAGATTACGGGGTAATACATTCCCCATCGACACAAACGTTGCCGTGGGCTGAATAGAATAATGTTACATTGTCATCTTAACATTGTGGGATAAAAGGTTTGATTAAACGTACGACAGCAGGCACGACCACAAAGGAAGTGTGTAGCCGGCGGGATGGCGAGACATTTTGCCTTGACACAGACGCGCCCAATCGCTAGAAAGTGTGATGCTCAAAACTTATTGGAGCTTCGATGCAGTCTGATTCCAACATACGACAGCAGGTGGTTCCACAACGGTGGCAAGGAAGGCAAGAGTTGGGCCCCTGACACAGAGATCCGAACGCTATGTTCATTGAGGAAAATTAGCTTCGGATGATGTAAAGTTGTCGCGTACTCACAACAACAAACTTCACCGCAGCAGAAATCATGGGATGCTGGTGGTGCAGAAAATGTATCTGGTTGGTTGTTAAAGCAAAACCATGAATTTCACGAACAACAACAGATCGGATGTCCAGGAGAACCTCCACATGCTTTCTCAGGGCGAGGGCACGGCGGGGCTAAGACTTGTTGATGGTCGACCTCTCCAGAGAGCAGGTAGGGATCGGCTGCACCGACGACGATCGCTGCTGATAAGACGAGCACGAGCAAGCGCATGGACATTGTGAGGGGACAATATACCTCAGGGTGTGAATGATAAGTTTGTGCTAGGTTTTAAGTAGGCTGTACACACTCACACGGACAATAACAGCTGCTGTCATAATTACTTACACCTTGTTCTGATGGGCGCCGGGCGCTGATGGCCGTTCAGCCTCAGCCTCCCACACGACTGACACTTATCTGGAGATCTGTGGATTAACCGTACGTATACGCAAGTGCTCGTGAACCGATCCTGGATGCGGTTACATCAACCGCCATTGAATTTTATGCAACAAGTGTTTCATCACACACCTTGGGATCGTGGCGCATTCCGTCGTTTGATGCGCTCGCGAACTGTTATCCGAAACCTCCGCAAAATGAAAAATAGCTCCCAAACCGAACTTGACATGAGCCAAGCGTACGGCAAGAACCTATCAGCCTCGAACAAATACTAGTAACGCCCCACCATATACGACTCAGCAGAGTCGTGTATACTGTGTACATCCCCGCGTGCAAGTTCTCAAAGTCAGCTTGTTCTCGATCTGGGCAGAGCGGCTTGATTCCGTTTCATCGAATTTATCCCTCGGCTGTGTTCCAGGATATCAGCGACACAGCTGGCGTTGGTGTATCTACTACTTCAAACTTGGCTGGCGCGGTGCTGATCGCATAAGCCCCACATTTCAGAGCTATCTTTCTATAGCTTTATGATGGGATCCTCTAGGGCGACAAAACTCGGGGACTTTATGACGAGAACCTCCGCCGCAAAGTTGAGATCATCGGGGACGCTGAGCGGCGGGAGCCTGAGTGCTAGTGCGTTGGGCCATTGGTACGGCGGCCTCGCCCGTTCAATCTTTGGGGCCAAATGGTGTGTACGGTGATATTTCAGAGACGTTTTCTGGCGGGAAATTTGCCAAGTTTAGCCAACCCTGCCTCCTTAAGCTGACTGATTTCACGTTACCCACTGACAATCCAACCTCGCGCACCATAACCCCTTTCTCTCCTCCACGTCCAATCGCGGATATCAACTTGCCTGGGAAAGCTTGGGGACGAAAGCGGGTGCCTGATGGAGATGGTGCTTCAGGGGCGGAGGAAGACGAGGCGTATTGACTGTGAGCCTGTGATCTCCAAGTCGGATGTTTTGCCCAAAGTTGAACGTGAAGGTGCATCCAACATTTTGCGGTTGTTCTTTTCGTTCGTCGTGATGGGACGGCGCACATAGGTGGATACAGCCTCACAGCCGACATTCACGCTAGCAAGTCTGATAACAACATCGAGGGAGGAATCTCCTTGCTCTATCCGAAAAAAGCAGAGGGATTCATGAATCTATATTTCCTGTACATCCAGTACAGAAACCGAAGACACCGCCGAAGTTGTTTGTGTGTTCTAAATTTCCTTGCAAACACAACTAATTCCACATACCCAATTCCAATTCCAACAGGATGCGCCCTCCACCTTCGCTTGCTGCCCCACCAATGCCCTCACAAAAACACTCGCCGCGCACTGCGAAGAGGAGCATCCGGTAGCTTGCGAGAAGTTGCTGGGTAAGGGTGATGGAGAGTTGAAGGTTGTGCAGAGGAGACGGATTGAGTGCTTTTGAGGAAATCGCAGGAGGTACTGGCCCTGGGTGCGACTCGGAGTATCGTTATTCCATTGACGACACCCGGGCCGCTCCTCGAGATCACCAAGCTCAGTCGTGGTGAGCGTGGATGTGTACGCAGGTTATAGTAGTTCCGCAATGGACAGGTATAGGACCTGAAACAATGTTTGCACAGCCCAAAGTCGCAAGAAGCAATCTCCAGCGTAAAAGTGATGTCCAGATAATGTTCTTGCGGGTATTGGAAACTTGCCCCGCGTTTGGACTTTGTTTTTTTGTTGCTTTCCGCAAAGTCATTTATTTCGCTTCAAACTATTGTCCAGGAGTGCTACCTAGTCAAGTATCGTTATAGTAATCTTCGTATATTGGCAACGCCAGCGAGAAGTGTCTTTGAGAATGTTGATTCCATCCTGGCCCCTCGGGCAACGTGATTGCGTGATATCAACATTATCATACTCACAACTATGAGAGCGGCTGCTGAAGATGCAGATGTTGGCGAGGACAATAGAACTATGATTGCAGCATCTTCGGCAGCATCGTCCAGAGGTTGGAGCATGGTCGCTTATGAATTTTGTCCCGAACAAGCTGGAGTTCAATGATGAGTTGGGCCCAGGCTTCGAGAGGATCAGACGCGGTACTTCGTGCCACAGAGACTGATAATGGGTGTCTTCTAGCCCATCAGATTCGTCCCAGACACAGATAGATTGGTCCTTAGTCACAGCGGCCGAATCCTCGGTAGAGGCATATCCCAAATCTAGGACGTTAATATTGTGATTCGAAACAATGCCTTCCCTGGGAAATCAACGACAGTAGCATCAATCAGAAGATCCAGTGTTTACAGATCCAGACCGTGTTTTAACAAGGGAACGAGTACCATCCGAGTTATTCGTGACGGCCCTGCTTCTTCGTTCTGCGCCATCAACTTGAGTGTTTGAAAAGACAAGGCCACGCCAGAGCCATCCGCTCCAGCTCGTCATCTCCTAGATCGCAACCACTGAACGTCATGTCAAGGACTTTCAAGTGTCGCAAACAGGATCAGGTGCTGCATGTCCTATGATACAGCCATAGAACTTGTCGTCGATGTGTGCAACGTCCAAGGTTTCCAATGAAGGCGGAACAATGGCGCGACAATGTCTGAAAGTACTGAAGCTGATTGAGATACGAAATTTACGTGGGCCACGCTTCACAGCTGATATGGGCAGATGAATGAGGTTGTGACATCTGTCTTGGCGGAGAGGACCAATACGGAGAGTTGCGCGAGCCCAGGTCCCGATTTCGTTGGGCCGAAGGGTTCCACAGTTAGTCTGCGAAGTCGGAGATATCGCAGTGTCGAAAATTTAGTTACGTGACGGATGGTGAAGGAACCAACTTTATGAAGTCTGATGCAGCCACCCCCACGGTTTCCCGTGCACGCTGATAGCCCAAGCCCAAGGTCTTAAGGGATGGACTTACGAGTTTATGGAGTGGATATAGGATGTTGAAAGCTCCGAGTCCGGTAGGCGGGGTATTCGATTTTAGTTCCAAGATCAGGATCAGAGCAGCAGGAACTGTCAAGCATCGCCAGATGGAGTCCGAAGAAAACTCACCACCTCCATGCTCACTCCATACTTCACAATATGATACACAGTCATCCGCCGAGCATATTTGTTGAAAAATCAAGGTCGGTGGACACAAGAGGCCTTTGAAATCGCTACGCTGGGAATCAGTTGTGCAGAGGAAGTATAGTAGTCGAACATTGTCACAGTCCCGCATACCAGGGCTCTTCTATATTTGACGTCAGCCTCTCGTGCCAGAGATCAGCGCTCAGCGCTCAGCTGGCGTTGTGCTGAGAAGTGTGGGAAATGAGGATAACCATCGCAGGTCCAACACAGGATCTTGAAATAATTTACAAGTTCTCGCCATCGTATAACCGCTGCAAGTGGAGAAGATCGAATGTGCAGTTGCGCTGGCGATCAGAGGTAAGACGCAAATGATACAGTCATGTTTTCTCGGTATATGAAGCTTTGTATGCAGTTTGTCCCATTCACCGCACAGTCCAAGCCTCAGGAACATTCTCATTCTACAATAGTACTTCGGATCGACTTCGCCCATTTTAGGTTGCCAAATATGAAAACTATGCCAACAACCTCAACGATTCTGAGAGCTTTGCACTGAAGATGACCGCACCGTTTATTGCATGGACCACTTGGGTTGTTACTATCAACCACTACTAAAATAGAGAATTATGTGGCATACAATACTACAGAAGCATGCATGGGTTGGACGCACTGTCAACAAAGAAAGTGTTGAAGATTTCAACTAATAAACGCCCTTACAATTATAAATCCTCTCATGTTGCCAGCTCCCTTCCACCTCACTTTTTAAGAACAGCAAACACCTCGTAGTCTGCGACTACGAACCTATTGACCCCAGCGAGGGTAGAACCCGAAGCACCGGGACCAGTATAAGTATGACCTAGATTGCTGTATGAATTTGGATTCGGAGAGTTTGAATTATCGCATATGTGTAAATCGTGCCCACCACCGAAAGTGGGCCCATAATTTGCATCGTTGTAAGCGGCATTATTATGGTTCTGCGTGATTCTAAACAAAGCTGAGTGCTGGCCATCCGTCAACGCGAATAAGAAGTTGTTGTCGAACCGGGAGTAGGTACTAAGCGATGTCCATGAGTTGAAATTGACCCCGCCGAAGATACGCCCATTTGCGTTCTTCACGAGCACAAGCGTAGGGCCTTGGTTGTCGCACCGTTCATGGAAGGTGGACGCCCGGAAGCCGTGAGTTGACGCTTGGTGCAGAAGATTGAAATTCAGATCCGCAGATGAACGACACCCGGAGATGATGTTGGCTTCAAAAATCCACTTCTTCAGAAGCACCCACCAACCACCATCGTTGACAATTTTACCCTTGGTCTTAATCAAAAATTGTTTGGGGGACCTTGGGGACTCGAAAGGCAGATTCTTGTCCCGCTGAGAGAAGAAACGTTGGAGCTGGATATACTGGCGCGGTGGCAAGAAGAACATGAGGGCCTCGGTTGTGCGTGCGTAGTGCTCTGGCTCCATGAGGCTGAAGCGGATCGCTGGGGTCAGGTGGATAAGGTTGGCCTTCAGAATATCGAGCTGTTCGGCCGAGATGAGTGGCTTGTCGACCCCTTCCACCACACCGCCCTTGCTGACCGCCTCAGAGTTAATGTCCGTGTCGTCCTCGTTGGTGGCGTTCATCTTCAATTGCGACTCAACCATGGGTTTCAGGACGTTAGTTTGATGGCACGCCCAGTTCAAGGCTAACTCCCATGCGTCAAACTCCGTTAAAGGGAGCAAGTCAGAAGCGAGGATCTGCTTGATGATTTGAGGAGGAATCTTATTGAGGAACGCGGAGAGCAGGTCTGTGGAATTGAGGATTGTTCCGATGTTGGCGAAAGTAAAGTCGAGAAGTTCTTGGAAGAATTCGGAAAGTGTATGCTGACGTGCAAGGGTTAGGCCAGGGATGAGGAACTTGTGGATGGCAAGGTTGAGTGGAAGGTGCTTCGGCTCTTTATCATCGGCATTCTCGTCCTCCTCCTCATTCGACATAACCTGATTCAACACCTCCACGACCTTGGCTTGGCAACCTTCACTCAGCTCTCGCAATTCCATCTCTTCGGCGGCAGCGATCAGATCAAGAAGTGCAAGATCATCGACGTTGACGTTGCCAGTGTAGATGTAGTGCAGGACGGCATGAAATGTTATGTGTGAGATGTTGGGTTTGCGGATCACACCGTCGGACTGCTCCATCCAGTCATTACAGAGCATCGAGTCGAAGTATTTGGAGCGGTAGCGAAGGATAGGCGAATGTCCGTACATCGTGACTGGCTCGGTGGGCCTGTGCGTCTTCAAGTTGGAAGCTGTCGCCGGTTCAGAGCCGCCCAACAAAAAGCGAATATCGCTGCCATCGGGGTTGTTGACGAGCATGGCCAAGTCTTCGGAAAGCTTTATGGAGCCGGAGGCATAGGTGCGGGATTTGAGCTGGGGCATGCTAATGGCCTTTCCACCCTCCTGAGAGGCTCATGCGGTTAAACTGTCCCAATCTCGGGGGAGGTAGAGCAGACCCAACGACCTGCCTTTTGCAGAACAAGATCCCATCAGATCAATAACCCCAAAATAGATACAAGATCTTAGATGATCTCGAACGTTCCCAAATAAAAATAATGAAAATAAACTCGGCTTTCAAGCCTCGCGCAACACCCGCCTTCTCTGCCTCAAACCGCCCCCCGGCGAGCACTACCCACACGTGCACAAGCAGGGACCACATCACTCAAACTTAGTCAACGTTGAGAATGGGCAAACACGAGTCATCAGGAAAACCTGATATTACTTAATTTTGTCTTAGGGTGTCTTAGTGCATCTTGATCTTCTTAAATTTTGTAATTAAGATGATCAAGAAACTGTACCTACTTGGGCCAAGACAAATTTTCTTAATTTGTCTTAATTGTAAAAAAAGTTGAGGTAGGAGAAATGTGAGTTGATGGCTTGAAAAAGCCTTTGTCTTGGTAGAATTTGCACATTTTAGGTAGAGATAGTGATGAAAATTGGACTGCTTACAAGCAGTATAAAATTGGGATTAAGACCGACTAAGACAATTAAGACATTAAGACACCAACTCAACTAAAAGGTAAAATTGTCATGTGGGAAGTCTTAATCTCTTAGATTGTCTTAATTGTCTAGTCGGTCTTAATCCCAATTTTATACTGCTTGTAAGCAGTCCAATTTTCATCACTATCTCTACCTAAAATGTGCAAATTCTACCAAGACAAAGGCTTTTTCAAGCCATCAACTCACATTTCTCCTACCTCAACTTTTTTTACAATTAAGACAAATTAAGAAAATTTGTCTTGGCCTAAGTAGGTACAGTTTCTTGATCATCTTACAGCCGTTTTAGTAATTCATGGCAGTAACTGGATTTTTTTTCATCAATTGAGAAATTTGGACTTATTGGAATTTCCAGTGCTGATTCTTGTATCTCATGAAATACTGTATGGATTGAGATGGTTATAGAGGGAAAGTTGTACTATTTCTTAAGGGCTATCTACTCCTATCATTACATTTAGACAATATTTAGTGTCTGGTGACTTGTGGATGAAACAAAAGGTAAACCAGTACTTTTCGACTCCCAAAATGATATTGTCAAATTATGGTATCAAATGAGCTCATATGCAAAAGATTAGAGGGAACAACTTATTCAATTTTTCAAGGGCTAGAAGTACAAATACCGTGTTTTCCTTCATTTTTGTCCTTGGAGCCAACATTGCATCTGTACTATGTTTGTCTGCATCAGTCTTGAAATATTACATGAATTCTAAATGTTGGCTCCAAGGACAAAAATGAAGGAAAACACGGTATTTGTACTTCTAGCCCTTGAAAAATTGAATAAGTTGTTCCCTCTAATCTTTTGCATATGAGCTCATTTGATACCATAATTTGACAATATCATTTTGGGAGTCGAAAAGTACTGGTTTACCTTTTGTTTCATCCACAAGTCACCAGACACTAAATATTGTCTAAATGTAATGATAGGAGTAGATAGCCCTTAAGAAATAGTACAACCTTCCCTCTATAACCATCTCAATCCATACAGTATTTCATGAGATACAAGATTCAGCACTGGAAATTCCATTAAGTCCAAATTTCTCAATTGATGAAAAAAAATCCAGTTACTGCCATGAATTACTAAAACGGCTGTAATTACAAATTTTAAGAAGATCAAGATGCACTAAGACACCCTAAGACAAAGTTAAGTAATATCAGGTTTTACTGATGGAGAGCATGGCAGGCCAGTTAGCTTTGAACGCAACGGATACAAAAAAATAGCCATGTTTAGACGCAGATGCGTTCCTAGACTTAGGAGCATAGTATTAATGTAAAGGAGGACAGTAATAAAAAATTTAATGTTGACTTGACACAACAACTAATGGCTTCAAGATCCAAAATCTCGTGTTCTGGCAAGCCCCGTCCTGCACAGTACCAAGTGCGTTTTGCCAACTACACCCCTGAACAAGCCGCAGGTGAAAGAACTTCACTGGGTGCACGCAGCCAAGCAGCACGTCTCTATAATGAGCATCTCACCCTTAATCATGCTCAGACGACCTACATCACCAAATTTAGGACTCGGAACCTTTACGCATCCAATACAGTCGCAGATTTTATTTATACTGTGGATGAACAGAGTAAATCCGATGTGAAGACACTATTGGTCACTCATGGTCTTGATTTGGATGCGTGTGAGAGCCTGGGAAGCCGATGGAGTATCAAATGGGAACGGACAGGTGGGAAGAGTCTTGGTTCTCAAAAGCGTGTCCTGTTGCAATGGTCAGTACTTATAAAATCATGCTTCAAACTTATTGGAACTTTTGTCAGTGATTGTGGATATGACCATGCTCAGGATGGTGTGAAGCGCCGACATAATCCCTTCGAGTTCACGGGGTGTATAGCACATGTGGAGATTACCACGGTCATGGCCACCCAACATGTTTTACGTGTATGCGGTTATTTGGAACATAATGATGTGTGTAAGGAAGCAGTACTTATGCGAAAGTTTGATATGCCCCTCCATCCCTCTGTCAAGGCTGTAGCTCTTGCCCAGTTGCGAGATGGGGTGTCAATGAATGATATTCAAGCCAAAAATCGAAAGCTTTACAAAGCTCATGGGTACAAAGACCAACCGAACAATCTACAGCCAACTCAGGGGGGCAATTACCGCTGGCTTCTCCAACAGTCTGATTTTCGGACAGTGTACCGGCAATATCACCGTCTTCTTGGAGTAAAAGTGGAAGAGGCACCTCACATCAATATTAATTCGTGGCTTGACCCATTGTCCCCTGCATTCAATCAAATTCTTGCCAATGCAGTCTTTCACTACTCAGCACGAACGACAAAAGAGGAATGATTCCAAGTCTGTATAGCTACGAAGGAGATGAGAGAGGATTCGTGGAAGTATGGGCACCAATCTCAAATCATATTGGACGGAACCTTTGGCATATGTGACAAAAAGATTCTACTCTTCATTCTCATGGGTCTCGATGAAGAACGTAGAGGAGTTCCTCTTGCATTCCTCCTTTTTTCAGCACCCTCTGGGAACCAACAGACGTTGTAGATGCGGGTTCTTGGTGGCTTCGGAACAATAAAGAGAAAGAATGATCCTAGCCTGAGGGTGTCAGTGTAGAAGTGACGGTGGATAAGTCAGTGTCGGGGATAGTAGTAAAAGGAAGGGGATGTAAGTGAAATATAAAGCCGCCGCATAAAACTGGACTAATAATAATAATTCCGGCGATGAACGGAGTGAAAATGGATGAATAATGAAGAACCCGACGATGCCGACGATGTCGGGTACGGTGGGTCGGGTCGGGTCAGGTCGGAAACGATGAACAAATAATAGAAACAATCAATAAAGACGATAAAGTGAACTACAAAAAGCTAAGGATCTACGTGGATGAGCATTTGAAGGGATTAAAGAAGATTCTGACTATATGAAAACAGGGACTAAGGGTATCTCTTTTTGTACGGTCGTCGGGGACCGTTTTTATAGTACATGTGTGTGTAGCTACTTTCGAACATGTCTATTTTGGCCGATGGCAAGCTACAAAGAAAGGTTGGAATGGGGATGTGGAAAGGGGGGTTGCAAAGCGATGAAGACAGGAACATGGAGGGGAAAACGAATATCCATGAAAAATATGTGAAATGTCCTACATATCTCTGAAAGGACGAGGGGATGCACAAATAAGGTAAATCCGAAGTCGGGGATCGAGTCTGATGAGATCCATCTCCTATAATTAGAACTCCGGGGCTTCTGAGGCTGCTGGATTTGGTCCGAAAGCGGCTGTGACGAAGCGGCATACGTCGGGTCACGTCGGTCACGTCGGGTCACATCACGTTGGGTTACGTTGGGTTACATCGGGTTTGAATGTGAGTTGAATGGAGGCAGTGGGTTTGTCTGGATTTGTGATATATTGACGATACGGACTCAGAGGGACATCGAGTCTCTACAACGTCCTCAGGCTATAATACCAAAATAATCACACATCTTCTCCAGAAGTGGAAGCTTTCACTTGGCACTTCCAGAGACGGCCAGGAATTTCTCACACTTGTTGCAATCACTGATACTGACCTTATGGAAAGAGGAGCCCTTCTCTGGGTTTTCCCACATATCTGGCTCTTGATCTGTAAATTCCACCTCCGTCAGTCCTGGAGAAACCACCGAAACAAGGAGATAAAAGGGAAATCACCACCTTTCGCAAGAATTTGTCTGCGGATGGGTCGATTGGAAGACGCTCTTGTGAGGACAACAAATATTGAGATAGCTCGAGCGCTCATTCAGGCAGAAAGACTAAATTTGGATGGGGAGGAGGTGGAGACGGCTGCTGCCCAGAAGGGCATGGTTCATCTTGATTACCTCCGTGATTATTGGACCACTGACACTTTATGGAAGAGCTGGTCAGATTATGGATGACATGTTGCTTCAAATATCCTGAAGTGCCCATTCGATGCCGTACTGCCTACAATGAACCACCTAGAGTCGTTTAATGGGGTCCTGAAAAACAAGCATCTCAAACATTGAAGGAGAGGTGGAAGAAGGCTACGAATTGATGTGTTGATCAATGCGTTGGTAACACAGATTGTACCTGCTATTTTCGAGCAGTGGGAGATGGAGAGAGCTGAGAAAAAAAGAATTACAGAGCGAATACAAACACTCCCGGGTGGTTTCAACATCCTTTCTCAGCCTGGTACCCGCTCACTCCCTCAGCTCTACCTGTATCTGGAATCTGACAAACGCTGAGATCAAGCCGCCCAAGGAATTTTAGATGGTCATCAAATCAGCACACCTGATTTCATCCCTGAAAACCAAGCGCTTCAGTTTTCCTGCTATTCAGCACTGGCTCTTGAAAATGAAGCCAACCCAACGGTCTACACCATTTGGCTCAGTCTGAGTGGAATGGGTCATTGTACATGCCCTGACTTCGCTCAATGTGGTGGCGCTTGTAAGCACCTTCGTGCTGCCTTCCTTCGTTTGCATGAACTCCGTTCAAAGGGGCTCAAGATACCCAAAGTCCCTATTCCTACCTCAGAGTTTGAGACTTGCACTTGTGGTTTCACATTAGCAGCATGTGCTCTCCTATTTTCAGCTTCACTCCCACCCTCGCCAACTTCGACACCCACCCCAATGCCACGTCACCCACTTGCTCCAGCAGTAGTGGACAGGGCATTCAGCAAGATATTACCAACTGACTTGGGATGCCTGAAAATGAGATTGCCCAACTGACTTGGGGATAGCTGAATCAGGCTGAGATATATCCTGGCCCAACTGAACTGGTCCAGGCTGATGTTCCCAGGATATATTCTGGGCCAACTAGGATGGTCCAGGCTGATGTTCTTGGGATATATCCTGGGCCAATTGACATGGTCCAGGCTGATGTTCCCAGGATATATTCTGGGCCAACTGAGATGGTCCAGGCTGATGTTCTTGGGATATATCCTGGGCCAATTGACATGGTCCAGGCTGATGTTCCCAGGATATATCCTGGCCCATCTGAGATGGTCCAGGCTGAGGTTCCCAGGATATATCCTGGCCCAACTGAGATGGTCCAGGCTGATGTTCTTGGGATATATCCTGGGCCAATTGACATGGTCCAGGCTGATGTTCCCAGGATATATCCTGGCCCATCTGGGATGGTCGAGGCTGATGTCCCCAGGATATATCCTGGGCCAACTGGGATGGTCCAGGCTGATGTTCTCAGGATATATCCTGGCTCATCTTGGATTGTTCAGGATAATGTTCTTAGGTTATGTTTTCAGGATATGTCCATAAGACATCTGTTTTGTTGCTAGAGCTCATAATCATGTGCCACAATAACTTGATTGATTCATTATTGTCAACTCCTGGTAGCTGCAACTACCCATAAAGCCCTGATACATGTCAGCCCTTCTTGTATTTTTTCTTTTCAGGTCCCTGCTCAGTTTCTTCCTCTGGATCTATGTGACGTTTGGACCATTGCCTATTGTTGAATTAGTATCATTTTCACAACTTATCCCATAATAATGACTTACAATCTGTCAGCAGATGGAATCTGCTCAAATACTGACTTCATCTCAAGCACGATTTTCATCCACCTTTCATGCTCTGCCTGTCCCCCAATCCGACTTCCCCATTCCTTTAGTCCCACCAAGAACAGAACAAGTCCTCCAAGTCCTCTTCTACACCATGTTTTCTCCAGAACACTATTTGCAGATATACCACCCAAGGTACACCGTTGCCACCACTTTTCCATCTGTTTTTCAATTCTATCAAAGTCCATGATATCATCCTGTTTCTTTGATCGACTCAAGCTCCAGTTCACTAAGGATCGAGGGGGCTTGAATTCCAAAGCAGGTGGTGTGGTGGGACCACCCAAGCGAACCAGGGCCAATTCAGCACCTACCCAAGCCTCACAAAGATGACTCCAATCTTGACCCAGCTTGGAGATTGTATTCTCATCAAGACCAATTTCCAGACCCAGACGCTGTATTTCTCTTGGAATACCTGTTGTCTTGATAATAATTTTTGGAGGAGCTGGTAATTTTTTTAGCCTGTAGTTTTCATGATCAGTTATGCATGAGAGTATATATAAATGTTCAACCTTTCAATATCCTCTAGCACAACTTCAATAGCCCTCATAATGGAATTGTATCCCACAAGTGTTGTTTGGTGAGTGTAGTCTGGAAAATCACTTGGTATATCATCATCTCGAATAAAGTGTGCCTAAGTATATGCCCGCAATGCTAATCCAAGGCCAAGAAGGATCTGCTCAATGGATGAAGTACAATGAGGTTTTCCAGAGGAAGCATCAATCCATGGTTGTGTTGCAATCCAAGCAACAAAGCTCTTGCAGCTGTCTGGGTGATCACTATCTACAAAGAATTCGGCTGGAAGATATTTGTGGGCAAAGTTCCAGCTTGCCCATGAAGCAGGAACTTCAGCATGGCTTGAACCATGCTTATCCTGTGATAAAATGAGATTTAAAGAGTGATGAGAGGAAAATATAACAAACTGCATATTTTATCAGTGCCAAGGCATCCTGATATTCCTTTATGGATGATAACATCTTGAGAAATGCTTGATTGCTATATAAGGTGCCTGCTGGTGATTGTTTATGAGCTGCTCCTGCAGCTGGGGCACTTTCTACTTCTTCTCCCTCAGCACTGTCCACCTCAACATACAACCTTTTTGCCTGTTTTACAGGAACTACTTTTTTCTTTTCCACAGCACGTAACTCTTGTTTCACTTGCAGTGGTCGTTTTCCAGCTGCTTGCCTCATATACCAGAAGTGATATAGCCCATTTGCACATCAATTTGTCATGCGTGATGGCTCTTTGATGGTAATGTCATTGTCATGAGGAATGGATGTGGACTTGAAAAAACCCTGGGGATTGGCCTCAATTTCCTTCCAGTGTACAGTGGAGGATCGAGTGTAAAATGCTGTACACACATTAACAATAAATACACATCAATGGTATTGTGAGGACATACCCATCACTAATTTCACAAAGTTGCGAAGCACCATCCGCACAACCAAAGGGTCAGCATCGACTGGCTTTTCAGGCAGATATGGATATTTGTCATCATCAAATGTTGTGATGGCCCAAGGTGAAAGCTTGGAATTGTCTTCCTCATTCTCTACAATGTCATTTGAATTAATCATCACATGTGAAACATGATTGTCAATTACCTTTGCAGAAAGATTGTGCAAATTTACACCACTCATCATAGAAATCACTATCCTTCCATTTGGAAAAATGCCTGGAGAATTTAGCCATAGGATCATTGGTCTCAAATCTTGTTGCATTTCAGTTGATGTTTAACTTCTTGAAAATGAAAACTTACTTGGATACAGAAGCTTGATCATTCTCATTCACATGTGTGGTTAAGATGACAACATGAACCCCCATTTTGCGATGGAGATCATTCATGAGGCTCGTTACTGTTCTATGGAGTTGTGTCCTGGCCTCTCTGCTGGAATAGTCAATCACATATTCACTTTCCCATAGTATGATTACATACTCCATTTGTTGTTCACGTGGCCAAGCTTCTGTATTCCACTTTCTAGCCTCATCATCACAACGTGCTTGATCCTCCTCTGATAGGCCATTCCAGACATTCGAGAGTGCAGGCTGATAAGCACTCATATGAGTGTGGCTGCCAGCATTAATCAAATTTTGCATTTCTTCCTCCACTTCCCTCTTGAATAAATATCCTGCTGCTGTTCTCCGTGTCCATCGTTTACCCCACATATCATTTCCTTTTCCAACACCACTATCCTTCTCAACATGATTTTCCAACTCATGAGTATCACCTCTAGCCTTTTTCTTGTTCTGTTGGGATTGTCGCTCATTCTTAAACCAATTGGCAATTTTCTACTCAAGGTTAATATGTTTAAAATGAAGAGAAGTATAATTAAAATGGTATTAACCTTGTGAAGAATGTCTTTATCATCAGGCAGAACAAGTGGTGTTTTGTTGGCTCCCTTCCTCTCCTTTTGAAGCTGATGCAACTCTTTGATGATCTCAGTTCGAATTTTTTTCTTATTTTCATTGTTGGTGGTGGAAACATATTTGTTGTAGTGAGACTTGAGAATTGCCTGGATTTCTTCAGTAGCCCAAGCCATTTGTAGTTCAGTATGAGGTAGACTGGAGGATGAGTGAAATAGAAGTGGTAAGGGAAGTTAGGATGAACTCTGGAAGCTAAAACAGATTTTCCTTGCAAATTGGAGCAGTAGTAACTCAGAAATCGGAGCAAACTTGAGTTGCTGTGGCAAATTCCCACGTAAACAATCACATGTGCAAATTACCACATCAACAATCACATGTTCAAAATATCACGTGATGGTTCAATTGTATTTAAAAACTCCAAAACCTTCGTTTTCACCCCTTGAGTGCTTTTCTCCCACTTCCACTCCCCCGGCAGAGAGAGCCGAATCTCTCTGCTTGATGCCAGGGCACCGAAGTCCTGGTGAGGGTGCAGCCTGTGGTGTGATCTGCACTCCATTTCGTAGACCTGGATATGTTACCAGCAGAGAGGGTGGCCTCTCTGCTATTCCCTGGGCATGGGTCCAGGGTAGGTAACTTAAAAGGTTCTCATTTATTTATACATAGTAGTAGTAACGAGTTATGATAATAAAATCTAAGCTTATTTTCTGTGTGTACTTAGTTTTGCTGGCATGCCTATAGACAGGGCAGCGGCAGTTTCGCGAGTTCGCGAGTATTTGGGTGGTGGGGTTGGGGCCACCATCACTGGATGAGGCATCATTCCCCCCAACTGTTCTCTGGTCCCTGGAGACCTCGCGGACACAGCGCCGACGTCCATTGACGTCGCGGTGCATGTATGCGAGGTCAGTTGGGATGGGGCGTTGGGCGCCGGACGTGGTGGGGCCGTTGGGCGTTGGGCATTGGGGTTGGGCCGTCGTCGTCGTTGCCGGTTTTGATGGGCTGTTGGGCGTTGGGCGTTGGGCGGGGTTGGGCCGTCGTCGTTGCCGGTTGTGGTGGGGCCGTTGGGCGTTGGGGTTGGGCGTTGGGCGTTGGGGTTGGGCGTTGGGCGTTGGGGTTGGGCGTTGGGCGTTGGGGTTGAGCGGGGTTGGGCCGTCGTCGTTGCCGGTTGTGGTGGGCCGTTGGGCGTTGGGGTTGGGCGTTGGGGTTGGGCATTGGGCATTGGCGTAAGGGCCGTCGTCGTCATTGCCGGTTGTGGTGGGGCCGTTGGGCGTTGGGCGTTGGGGTAGGGTCCGTCGTCGTCGTTGCCGGTTGTGGTGGGGTGTTGGGCATTGGGCGTTGGCATAGGGACCATCATCGTTGTTGCCGGTTGTGGTGGGGCCGTTGGGTGTTGGGGTTGGGCCGTCGTCGTCGTTGCCGCATGTGGTGGGCCGTTGGGCGTTGGCGTTGGGCGTTGGGCGTTGGGGTAAGGGCCATCGTCGTCGTTGCCGGACGTGGTGGGACCGTTGGGCGTTGGGCGTTGGGGTAGGGGCCGTCGTCGTCGTCGTGGGGCCGTCGTTGCCGGATGTGGGGCGTTGGGCGTTGTTGGGGTAGGGGCCGTTGAGCGTTTGGGTCATCGTTGGGCAGATGTGGTGGGGTCGTTGGGCGTTGGGCGTTGGGGTTGGGTTCGTGAGGGGCCGTTGCGGCCGTCGTCGTCGTTGCCGGTTGTGGTGGGCGTTGGGGTTGGGCGTTGGGCGTTTGGGTAGGGTCTGTCGTAATCGTCGTCGAGGGGCCGTCGTTGCCAGATGTGAAGCCGTTGGGCGTTGGGCGTTGGGCGTTGTTGGGGTAGGGGCCGTTGGGCATTTGGGTTGTCGTTGGGTGGATGTGGTGGGGCCATTGGGCGTCTGGAGTTAGGCGTTGGGCGTTGCCGTCGTCGTCGTGGGGCCGTCATCGTCGTGGGGCCGTTGGGCGTTGGGAGTTGGGGTCGTCGTTCCCGGATGTGGTGTCGGTTGTGGATGGACGTTGGGCGTCGTTGTTGGCAGCTTTGGTGTGCCGTCTCTGTGGGATGTGGAGCCGCAACTTGGTGGAGCCATTGTCGGCGTCGTTGTAGTGGTTGTGACTAGAATCTGGCGCAGACCTGTGAGTCAGACGAAGTCAGTAAGACGAAGTCAGTATTGAGTTTCGGAGTTTGATGTGAGCATTGCTGCCTCATTGCAAGTTTGTATTGTTCTTGCACTTGAACTTCATTCTCTCTCATTTTTTCAGCCATTCTATTACCACAAATATGCCCATAATTACTGCTACTACTGCCAGTAAAAAAGCTGGTGCACCAGCTCCTCAATCTCAGCTTGTGAAAGATCTGGATCTTGATCTGGAAATGTTATCTGATTTGAGTTCTCTTTCGGGTGATGACCAATCAGATGCCGAAATGGAAAGTGTACCCCAGATAGCCACTCTGCCGCCCTTGCAGCCCCTGCAGCCCATGCAGCCCTTCCCACTAGACCTTAGGAAACATGAGGAGCCATCTAATATTGTAGGCCCTCATTGTCATTGCTTCCCATACTAATTAAATTCCTTTCACCAGTGGTGTTGCTCTTGTGGCAATGGTGGTGAAGTCTTTTGCTGTGCCTATTGCCCTAGGGTTCTATGCATGGACAAGTGTATCACACTTTCTGCAAGTCCAGGATTTCTGATAAAGAATGATACTTTTTTTATTTGTCCCAAATGCCACATAAAGTATGACCGGCAGATGAAGAATAAGATTTTGACACCATACACAGTAAGTAAAAAGTGTAACACATTTATTCTTTAACTGATTTTTGTGGAGGGAATTGTTGTTGGAAATCGGATTTGGGATGGGACCCCTGCAGAGTTGGGGGCTCTTGTTATTCGAGGAGCATGGCATTTGGTCAATACAGCCTCAGTTGCCATACTGAATTTTAGGTTGGCTGATATTCCACAAGGAGGAGACCCAGCCTTTATGGTGTACCATCACCTTCATGCCTACTTTCCTGAGCAGAAAGATCAGGTCCTCCAATATTTCGACATTGACTTTTCCTTCGATCTTTCCAGTTCTGCCTCAGTGTCAACTCAGGAGAGAAAAGTCCAGAAAGTGTTATTGGCTCTACTCAAGTATGTTTCAGAATTATTCCTCTTAACTGTTCTAATCCAATATGGATAAGACGTGATTTCAAACGCATTATTGTGTTTTTGCACACCCACTCTGACCCTGATACTGGTTTGCTGCACTGTCAAGTGGATCGTGGTGCATCACTCACTATTCCTGAGGTAGGTATTACATATTAATTTACAATTTGATATAATAACATATTTGCACTTCATAGCTTTTCTCTGTTCTATTCTCCCCTGGATTGGAGCGTCTGCTTACCACAGCAACAACACATCTCTACCTTTTGACATGTGCCCACATTTTTTCACATGATGGTTCTCTTACCATGCTCAAGGACCTGGCCAAGCGGTAAATGTTCCTTTTCAAATAATTTACTTGGAGACTAAAGTTTATTGTATAGCAACATATTTGATTGGATTGTTGGCTTCACACAACTTGACTTCTACCCCCACATTGCTTCACCCTTCTTGCAAAAGTTGGCTCTCAAGGTGTTTCTTGAGAAGTATAATATGGAATTTATTATTGGCAACTTGCTGGTGGAAGAACAAAACCTGGGTCGTAACACTGATGTCGCCGTGATGAATCGGGAGAAGGGGTGGCGTTTTTTCCTTTGTTCGGAGTCACGGTCACGTCCCCTTGGGATCACAGTTTCTCCTCAATGCCCAGCATGTGGTCGCATCGGATCCTCTGAATGGGGGTCACATCCCAATGCTCAATTCACACTCTTAGTCAACTGCAAATTCTGTCCACACATCTATTCCCTTTATGCAGGCCAGGACGATTATTTTACCAAGGCAATTTTGAATGGTGGAGATGGCTGGGGTATTGGGCTTTATTGGGGTCCTTATATTGACCACTTTCCCAATGGTACTGAGGCCTACTCACGAGGGAGCCAGAGTGAAGAAGTCACCAATCGTCTTAAAGCTATAGGTTCTGAGGAGCATTACAAGAAGTTGGAGGAGAAAAAAGCTGCTGAAAAATCTGGTGGGCAGGCCAAGGAATTGGCTAGTGCAATTAATAGGGGATTCCAATCTTGATAGATAACTCCAACTTTATTGCAATGTTTTGTTTTCATTTTTTGTAAAAACAATTGTAGATTATGGTGAAAGTTGAATCATGGCTGAGTTATTGAATTGGACTATAGGATCATGTGATCCTGAGAACTCTGATCATGTGACTTTTTGTTGTTTGCAAAAAAAAAATGAATCTTGTTCACTCTTACCACTACTATCATGCCAAAAAACCAGTTAAAAAGACAAAAGGGAACAGTTGTGGAGACAGTATATGTCAGGAAGACCACTTCTAGAGGTGAAGTCAAAATATTGGCCAAAAATCAGACCAGATCTTCCTCTATACACCATCATTCAAAATATAGAGAAAGATCACAGCCTTTAGTTACAGAACAGATTCATATACCACTACAAGATCTAGAAGAACCCCAATCTCCTCAGGCTTTGAAGCAAGGAAAAGTATGCTTATTTCTGTCATAGTTTTCATATGATTCTCCACTCAATCAATTATCAGACGCAGAATGATTATCTCCAAGAATGGAAGCATAAACATCGACAGACTCACTTGGCAAAACTGGTTGAGTTGGAAGCTCCACCAGTAAACATGTTATGCATCAATTGTCAGCAGTGTCCAGGGCTGTACCGATGTCTTGATTGCCACCTTGGTCAACAATTGCTTTGCAATAATTGCTGTCTTCGAGTTCACCAACACAATCCTTTTCACAAAATCCAGTATTGGACAGGCCAATTTTTTGATCGTGCTGATCTTGGAGAACTGGGTCTAATCATTTATCTTGGACATGATGGAAATCCATGCCCTCAACCAACAACATCACAATCCTGGGAGGATGTAGAAGATGATGATATGCAGCTTGATAAAGATGATGATATCATGGTTGTAGAAAACATGGATGATGTCTCCCAGTCTCAAACCACAACTATGGTTTTTGTGGATAGCTCTGGGATTTATTGACGCCATGTTTGCTGGTGCCAATGTTCAGCAACAGCTACCCATGAAACACAGCTTTTCAACATGCGATTCTTTTCAGCCACATCATCTCGTCCCACTACTGCATTTACTTTTATGGTTCTTCACCAATTCTACATTGAAGCTATGGAGTGCAAAGTTTCTGCCTTCAACTTTTATTCAAAGCTTAGGAGATTGACAGACAACAATTTTCCACACTTGATACCAGTACATTTTGTTTTTTTTGCAAGTTATCCTGTCAGCCACTAACAAATCACTTTTGTAGGACCGTTATCGTGAATTAATGCGTGTGTCAAGGCAATGGAGAAACTTGACTGATCTGAAACGGGCTGGCTTTGCACATGATTCCACTATTAAATGCAAAGATGGTGGTCTTGCAGTCTTTTGTCCAAGTTGTCCCCAACCTGGCATCAATGTTACTGAGGATGAAATAAGATGCTCAGACACACCGTATGTACTTTTTCTGTTATGTTGTGAGAGAGGTGCACATTATTCATGATACTACAACAGATGGGTATATTACCCAAAAGTTGTTGCAGATGGCAACTTCAAGCTTGATCATGTCATTCCTAAATGTCCTGAGAAGGATGTTTGGTTGAGTGATGGGCATCAGTTCATGACAGGTGAATCTGCCTATCAGCAGCATCTTGCCTCTTCTTTTGAAGAGAATCAGGTTGGTCCTCTGTATTTATTTCAATATATTAGCTGGTCTTATAATTTTTTCAGAAACATAAATGTCAAAATCACAGAGCCATTAGTCAAGCCAATGTACACCATAAGGACCATCTTCGCGCTACTGGAGTGGGTGCATGTGCTTGTGCCAATCATGGATGCTTCTATCCACATAGTGTGGTGGATTTTCAGAAGGGTGAAAGGTAGTCTTCTTGTTTTGTGATTAAATAAATCATATTCACTCTATTATTCTAGACAAGTCAACATGGACTATGCTTTCTGCCAGGCATTGGCTCAAAATTCACTCTCACCAAAGGCTATTGCAATTTATGACATCATGTGTTCATGGTCAAAAAGCTTTCTCTGGCGGGTTTCTCAAAGCAACACCCTAGATCTGAGAGAAGATCTCGAACTTCTATATGGCATTGGAAAATTTCATCTTGGGGTTCATATTCAAGAATGTTTTCCTCTATACTCCCTCAACTTTATCCATGGAGCTGGACAAATTGCTGGGGAGATCCTAGAATCACTCTGGTCCAATCTGAAAAAGGCAGCTGGTTCAACCAGCACAATGTCTCAAGCTCATCGTCAGGAGGTTTTGGATAATTATATGAATGATTCAAATTGGAAGAAACTGATCAAGTCAGGTATGATTCACATATGTCTCAATAAGTTTCTCTTGAATATATTTTTGCAGCTCAATATATTATCAAAAAATGGAAGGAAGCTGTCCTTGAGAGAGAGAATATGAAGGATGCCTTGGATGAGTTGACTGATAGACTTAGTGATGAGTGGATTGCGGAGTGGAAGGAGCTAGAAGAATTGGCCATAGATGAACGTGGCGATATCTTAAGAATGTATGATGTTGATGAAAATCATGGTAAGCAGGGGTTAATATTGCATTAGTACAATATTGATGTATCAATTCAGTCTGCAGTCTTGCAGAGATACAGTTGGAACTTGCTGAAATTGAAAACAAGTCTGGCAATATGATGGGATATTCTAGTCTATTGTCCATTGGACTAAATGTGGAGGAGGCACAGTATGTCTTTCTTATCCCATTGAAGCTCAAGTTATTTCTTATATGTTTCTATGACAGAATGGCTCTTTGTCAGCATATACGAACACTACGCCGACCATCATTAGCTGAAAAGAAGACCCTTCAAGAGAAACGACAAAGACTTCAAGCTCTCATTAACAGCTTTGAGAAGAAGCTCTCTGCACTCACTGTTATGAATAATATTGGAAGTGGAGATCTTATGAGAGTTGACATTTCTAGAGATGAAAGTGAAGAAGAAGAGAAGCTTTTAGATGATGAAGAAGAAGTGAAACACACTCCAGAAAAGATTACACTTCTTCTTCCATCCAATCTTACCACAAAGTGTCAAAACCAACCAGGATTAAATGACTTGAGCAAGCAAGAGGCTCAGTTACGACTTGGGCAGTTGAATGATGCATTGGAGCAGTTGAAGGTGGCGTTAGGTGGAAAGTCCCTGATAATGCGCAAAAAGGTCTGTCTGTTGACTTAACTATGACAAAATTTACTTAGTGATTTTGATATAGATTCGTAATTCCAAAAGCACTAAACAATCCACACGAATTTGGAGTCAGATTCATACACTGGATGAAAAAATCACAAGAATTGTTGCTAGCTACAACCATGCTAGAGAAGCACGACGGAGACTGGGATATAATGATTCAAATTATCATGCTATTACTAAAAGTGACCTTCAGATGCCTGCTGATATTATGGAGGCAAACAGAATTGTACAAAAATCATACAAGTTACCATGGTTCTGGAGAATTGGAGATCAGGTGGATGGAGATGAATTCAGTATACACATGAAAGACTGTGAGTATAACTTGTATTTCCTAACTCAGCTAACAATTGAAGATTGTGTACAGTTTACAGAGTCAATTGGTTACGAGCCAGTGCAAGATTTAATCGGTGGGATGAACAGGTTATTCGGCTTCACCATGAGATGAAGTGGACACCAAATTATTTCAAATTTTACAAGCAAAGATGGGAAAGTTGGGCCATTGAACAAGAGATAGATGGAGATAATTCGCTCCACAACCAGGGTTTGACAAGTTATGCCTACAAACAAGCTCAGACATGGGCAAGGTTGGAGTCAAGTGCACATAGTTTATTTCAACCAATTTTGGGAGATGAGCAGTAGTGGCAGTACAAGAACATTTTTTGCATTATGTCTGAACTATGATGTCTACCATTAAAAGTATTATGAGCCTGAATTGTGCAGTTGAGTCAGGATATATCCTGAGAACATCAGCCTGGGCCATCCCAGTTGGGCCAGGATATATCCTGGGAACATCAGCCTGGAGCATGTCAACTGGCCCAGGATATATCCTAAGAACATCAGCCGGGACCATCTCGGTTGGCCCAGGATATATCCCGAAAACATCAGCCTGGACCATCCCAGTTGAGCCAGGATATATCTGGGGAACATCAGCCTGGACCATCTCAGATGGGCCAGGATATATCCTGGGAACATCAGCCTGGACCATGTCAATTGGCCCAGGATATATCCCAAGAACATCAGCCTGGACCATCCCAGTTGAGCCAGGATATATCCTGGGAACATCAGCCTGGACCATCTCAGATGGGCCAGGATATATCCTGGGAACATCAGCCTGGACCATCTCAGTTGGCCCAGGATATATCTCAGCCTGATTCAGCTATCCCCAAGTGAGTTGGGCAATCTCATTCTCAGGCATCCCAAGTGAGTTGGTAATATCTTGCTGAATCTGGTGTAGTGGAAGGCCCAGTGCTCAGGGCAGCTCGTGTTATCGAAGGGTTGTTTACTGTAGGTGACTTTGAGAATACCCAGCGTGAGTCATGTGAAGACCCTGATGATACATCTACAAGTCCTGATGCCCCTGCCGACATCGATGACGATGAGGACTCCAACTCCGAAAGCTGCAGCCTGACCTCCAGTAATGCCAGTGATGAATTTGATTTCACGATACCATCTGCCACGAGCAAGGCCGCATTGGATGAACAAGCAATCACCAGAGTGTTCCACGAGCTTGCAAATGCTGTGCCAAAACTCGGCACCCTTGCGGTCTTCTTGAAAGGGACAAGCTTAAACACGGAGAACATTTCACACGCCGTTCATTTCCACGATCAGCTCACTTCCCTTGCCCAGGAATTGACACGAATGATTGACCAGGCGGAAACTCCCTTTCTGTCTACTTCCAATATCAACTCTTCCTCAGAATTCTCAACTGGCGCTAATTTTATCAGGTCCGAGTCAAAGGTTGCTGGTTCACTTCAGGGTACAAAGCGGAAACATTCTGAATACATCATGGCTCCTTCACCCGAGAAAAAACAGAAGAGGATGAAAAGCTACGGAATTTTCTAGTATACTTGTTTTTGATACCATTAATGCATTCGAAACTTCGAGTTCAGAATTTGTTATGCCCCACATCTTCGCCAAACCAAATGCATCGTGTTCAAACCGACGCGTCGCACTCGAACTCACCTACCCTGACCACCCCTCTTGCCACTAGCTCAAATCAACGCGCCGTGATGGACGCGCCTGCCCAGCCTCACCTCCGGCCACTGGCCCGCCGTGCTCCAACTAGTGTGTGACACAGGTGACACCATGGGTGTGAACCTGACACACCACACCTGTCACCTGTAACACCAGACCTGTGACAGGTGAGGTGTACACAGGTCCAGGTTTATACCATGGGTTTCAGGCACAAACCATGGGTATGACACCATGTGAAAACACCGCGGGGAACCCGCATGAATACTTATAACCGATCAACGGACTATCAACGGACATGGCACATTGTACCTAATTGTCGGTCTCCACATCTGTTGGCACTGTTGCCGCCTCGCCATCACTCTCCACCCTCTTACGTTTACCGTTGCGACGCTGTACAGCCTCAATCACATCCAACATTACTACCAAATCTTTGCGGCACCAATCTCCAAGACAAAGCGATGCCTGGATCGAGGATGCAGAGAGCCTGTTCCGGGTATATGGGAGAAGATGGCGGCCTTTTGAGAACACACGCTCAACTGCGGTCGAGGTAGCTGTATAGCATGGGTGTGAGAATATATGAACACATGGCAAGAACACTTACCAGGAGCACTAAGATAATCGAGTGCCATGACTGAGAGCCTTGGGAACACTGCGCGATGATCCCACCACCACGCGATAGGGTCTTTGACCCTCTCGATCGGCTGGGACAAATATACCTTCAGTTCCGATACAGTTGGCACAGCGTCCATGGGAATATCAAAAAGGTCCATCTCCTCCTGATGAGCGGCATCGGTTGCTTCCACCAGCTGCATAGGCTTGTCATACTTGACGAATTCCTCAGTAACCATGTCCTCAGCAGTTTCGATCCAGGCTTGTTCCCACCCATGCGAGCGGAAGTAGGAAAGCTTCATCTGGGGGTGGAGCACTAGACAATCTTAGAATGGTGACAGTGGCGTGGTGGAGACGGGCACTCACCCATTGCAATTCGGTACATATTAGAGAGATCAGTCTTCGCATAATACTTGTCAATAATCTTCCGAGCAAATTTCAGAGCATGCTTGATGGCTGGCGCGAGAGGCTCGGTTGCCGAGTCCTGTAGCATGGTATCAAGGCGATCCATCATTGGGATGATGTGAGCAATCGTCTCGATGTTGTCGGTGGAGAAGAATAGTGTTGCGTCTTTGAACAACTTGACACTGCATCAGCATGGATTGGAGGGTATGGAAACTGGGTGCTCACCTTAAGAACACGCACTAAGTCCTTGAGAACAATCCAGTGCTCGTCCTCCAACTCATGCTTGCGTAGTTTGAGAAGTTTGTTCCCTGTGACATCATCAATGGCCTCGCGGTACTTGATGGCAACACAGACCATATCGTAGGTACTGTTCCACCTCGTCTTCACATCACGAGGAATCAGTCGTTCGGGTGACTTGTGATCATGGCACACTTGTTTCCACGCAGGGAGGGCAATAGTGGAAGAGTTCACGATCGCGAAGGACAACTTGCGCACCTTGCACCAAATAGTCAAGATCAGCTGTATGAATGGCCATTTTGAGAACAACTCACATTTTGCAAAGCGTCAGTCACCGTCTCGGTGTTGCTCTCAAGCTCTTCCCTTTCGTCCTCGTTCAGCTCCTCAAATGGATCCACATCATCAGGATCGTCATCGCCAGCATCGGACGCCTCATCGGGTTCGGGATCGTCATCATCGGCATCTTCGCCTTCAAACGGCAACTCACTGCCCTCACTGCCTCCCGCTATATCGGCAGTCTGGCCATTGTGTTGATTGCCACTGCATGACTTTACGAGCGCCACCGCTGAAAGATGCATCGTGTGATTGAAACATCGTATTTGATTGACTGCCTCGAAGGAGTTGGGGAGACCGTCCAGTTTAGCTGCTTGCGTGAGATTGTTCGAAGCATTGTCAGCTGTAAAGGAAAGTATCTGAGGGACGAGTTTATATTCCCATTTGTGAATAAAGATGGGCACACTGACCTTGTGCTCGAGACCGTGCCTTGTGAGCATATCGTGGAACTCACGTGCAAGAGTAGCACCCGTGTGGGACTCCGGCACCTCCACTACGTCGAGAAGAAAAGTGAGAATATGTCCATCATGGTGGAGATGAACAGTCCAGGCCACAAAGGCTCGATGATTGGGAGCCGTCCAGGCATCGGTAGCGAAGTGGACTTGGCCAGAGTGTTCCTTGAGAATCTTGTCAATACGTTCGCGGCACTGCTCAAACGCTGCCTTGATGTCCCGTCTGACAGTAGCTGGAGAGGGAATGACGGTGGATGGATGGCCAGCCTTCATCATCGTGATGAACTGAGGGTCGGAAACGATCTTGGTGGGCTGGGCACTTTCAACACACCAGCGGGCAAGATGAGCTCACGTTTCTTCAGAGGTATGCGCGCGATGGGTGACTTTGACAGGTGCCTGGCCTTGTCGGGTGAAGCTGGCAAAGATGGAACCGTCCCGACTGACAGGTGTCGGTTTGGAACCGAACGCTGCATCGACGACGTCCTCACCGAAGCATCGCATGGCGTGGGACTTCAGATTGGATGTCCCACCGCGGTCCTTCGAATCTTGGAAACACCAAATGCCGTGGAGACCTTTGTTGTGGCATCGCGGCGCAGCACACTTGAAGAAATGATACTTGCGTCCTTTTTCGTAGCCAGCAGTGACATTGCTATTGAAAAATTGGTAAACGGGCGAGCGCCAAGACTCTTTGAGACGAGCTGATGATCCCCAGGCATTAGCAGCACTCGAAACGAGCCAAAGTCATACTCACTGAGTTCTTGCTCATCCCTCTCCTTTTCTGTGCCTTCCGAGGCTTGAACAGATTGAACTTCGTCATCACTGACAGGTATAGAGAGTGGGGGTGATTCAGAGCGAGCAGTAGCTGAGCTGGGACGGGCCATGATTGGATGGGGAGCAGTAAACACGGCCAACGGCTTTATCAAGGCTCGGGTCGAAAGGGGGCCCATGGCGCCATACAATAATGGAGTGGAGAGATGCTGCTTGGTATTGATAAGCCCAATTGTCAGTCTTGAGAGAGCGAAACACCCACCGCTGATCCAAGCGCAATGTTAAGAAAATGAGACACAATAAGAGATACATGTGAGTCCTGTGAGACAGGGCTACAATTGATGATCGAGAGCATGATATCGACTTGGGCGAGACAAGGCTGGAAAAAAACGATCCGAGAAGACAAGACGCTAGTCGCACGCACCGCAATTATGTTGCCAGTGCTTGGTACCCAATCATCAGGATCTGGTGATGGAGGGCTGTCGCTGGCCATTGAAGGCATAAAGTCCTGAATCCAGCAACGAGATGATGGATCTCCGAGTCGTCAGCAATGACAAACAAACTGAGGTGTCGACAAACAAAGGTGTCACTGTGTGACCATGACAAAACCGTGAACCCGCGGTAACAGGTCCGGTGTGCCGGCAGGTGGGAAAATTTAACACCATACCTGAACCTGTGGCACCTGTACCTGTGACACCGCAGGTAAACCCACACCTGTGACATACACTAGCTCCAACCAGCGTGTTTTGCTCAGACCAACCCGTCGTGCTCAAAAGCACCTGCCCTACCTGCCCAACTGGCCTGCCGTGCTTTCGCGTTTGCCCATCCTCACTGTTGGCCAACCAAGTTTGAGTGATGCGGTCCCTGCTTGTGCACATGTGGGTAGCGCCAGGGGGCAGTTTGAGGCAGAGAAGGCAGGTGTTGCGCGAGGCTTGAAAGCCGAGTTTATTTTCATTATTTTTATTTGGGAACGTTCGAGATAATCTAAGATCTTGTATCTATTTTGGGGTTATTGATCTGATGGAATCTTGTTCTGCAAAAGGAAGGTTGTTGGGTCTGCTCTACCTCCAATCTTGGGTGCTTTGCACTGCCGCAGAGTCCACAGGAACATTCCCATGCTAATAATTACTTCCGAAGTCCGAGTCGTAGGTTGCCAAATCTGAAATTTCTACTGGACGACCTGGACCTGTTTGCAGTTGCTTGGCCACTAGCTGCTTACTTTCTTCCTGCGATTATGTCGATATGTCAATATCAACGATTTGGTTGAAGCTGAGTCCTTGTTCTGATGGGCGCTGGGCGCTGATGGCCATTCAACCTCAGTCTCCCACACGACTGACACTTGTCTGGAGATCTGTGGATTAACTGTACATATACGCAAGTGCTCGTGAACCGATCCTGGATGGTTACACCAACCGCCATTGAATTTTATGCAACAAGTGTTTCATCACACACCTTGGGATCGTGGCGTATTCCGTCGTTTGATGCGCTCGCGAACAGTTATCCGAAACCTCCGCAAAATGAAAAATAGCTCCCAAACCGAACTTGACATGAGCCAAGCGTACACGTTCGATTGGTCATCCCAAATCAGCCATGTGACCTGAGAGGCTGAGGTGGGCCAGATCCAGCCATGCTGCCATACAAAAAAGGCAGCGTCTGTCCGATATAGGGTTTGCCACATGGCATCGACATGAAAGTTCTATGTAGATTTGATATACAACTTTATAGACCACCAAATCAGGAAATGTGATTATTGCACAAAACATGGCGAAGGTTCAAAATTTGGGCTCGGAGTTGTGATGGAGTTTGAATATATCACCTTGTTTCGCCAAGTCCTTCCACAATTTTTGCTAAGTCCTTCCGTGACATCAAATATACATGGAATCGATGTTGACCCAACATTGAGCTGTCAGTGATCGGTCCAGCCCAAGATTTGGCGCTGGGCCATACTTAAATTTGATCAAAATTATATAAGTAAAGAAGTCGATCTGTGATGACCATGAATACAATGTCATTTTCATCACATTCTATCCACTGCCAAATTTAGATTGGGTTTGCAGCAGGATCAGAAATAAATTTAATCTATTTCTAGTGCAGCCTTTTTTAGGTCCCAGGGACACTGTGAGCCAAATGGCGGTGTACGCTCATGTGAAGCCTACGGCAAGAACCAGGAGAGCCCTATTACAGTTGCTGTTACTTTTCACCCTGATCTAACCCCCGCTTCTGACCCCGCTTCTGACTCAATATCCAACAATGATGTCATAACATGGGTCCAGAACATCATCGACGACAATCGATGGCGATATCCCAATCCATATAATTATCCTCATCGTCCCATCACCGCCGATACACCACCGTCACACACGCTCATACACACACTTAATAATACCGCACAACATAATCACCGGATCAGTTGTCTGCTGATACCAGACCTGCAACGCAGCCGTTGGCCTCCACGATGGCACCCCAAAACGCGCTGACCACGAAGTGAACCAAGATGCCATTCATCTCGGAGCTTATCCTCCTTGCAGCCACGCATGATGAAGAAGCCTGCCCTAAAGACGTTGTAGTGTATATAAACCCAAATGCTTTCAGCCAGCAACTTTAAGTTTAGTCTAGCTACTCTTCCCGCGACCGCTACCAGAAACCCAGACTCCTCTCTCTCCTTTCCTTACAATTGGTTGTACTTGCTTCTTATCTCAAATCCATCCTCATTTGGTTTGTTGTTGCCGGAGTCTGCCATAAGAACAGCAATCCGTAACATAAGATTAAACTTTCTCTACTCCCTCGACACCAAACCAAGCCATCCTAGAACCCCGACAATATTGAACCCCAGACTCAGACCGAGACGACGAGTATTACCTTGCACCCGAAATGTCAGATTCTTCTGACGATGACTTCGACCATTTCGTCGCAACACAGACTACCTTCCGATCCGCGCCTTTCCCCACGTCATCATTTCCTAATCCAACAACTACTTCTCACTATCAAACTCAACCACGAACAAGAATGTCAGGCAAAACATCTGGAGAAACCCACGAAACCCAAGACACCACTACCACTACTTCACCCGCAGCCCCGTCACCTCCAAAATCCCATATTGCTCTGCCGGCTAAATATGATGGAAATAAAGAAGGATTTAAGACATTCTTCCGAGGAGCGTTCATCTACATCCGAGCCAACGCAGCTGCTTTTGACTTGGAAGAAAAGCAGATCCTCTTCGTCCTTTCGTATTTAGAAGGAGGACTTGCTGGACAATGGGCGGACGAATATGTCGACATTGCCTTGCAGCATGACCCTGTCAACTTCAAAACCATGGACGACTTCATCAAAGAATTCAAACGACATTTCAAGAAACCTGATCAGAAGAAAGACACAATGACGAAGTTGAATGACTTACGTCAAGGAAAAATGACAGCCGATGAATTCTGGATCGAGTTTGACACTCTCCAGCGTATCGCTGGTCTTGGCAAAATCCTGAATGAGAGTTATCTCATTCAGCTCATCGAATTGCATATGAACAAGCCCTTGATTGACCAGATCTACACTGGCATGACCATCCCAACGACTGTTGAGGAATGGCAAGAACAGACGGTCAAACTTGACCAACAATGGCGCCATCGCCAGGACCAGATACGGTCCATGAACATAACAACAACGAAAACATGATACAATCCCATCACAACAACAACTCCTCATCCCCAAACAATGACACCTTGCCCTCAATCGGAATCTGTACCAATGGATGTCGACACTAGACAAACCCAACCGAAACAACAAACGTTTACACGTTTGACGAATGAACAACAACAAGAGTATATGAAGAAAGGGATTTGTTTCAAATGTTGACAACCAGGACAGTTTCTCAAAATTGTCCAGAACAGCAAGGACAACAACAGGTTCGATCGATGCAAACAATACCACAAACGACAAAACAACAAGAAGATGATGGCAAAGACGCCCAAATCACAGCATTGATGGACGAATTAATGGCATTGAAGTTGAAGCAAGAGGGTTTTTGAAGAAGCGACGTGAAGCGCAGGAGGCCACGATCGCACGACTCGAGAAAGATGTACTCATATGTAAACAATTCAATAACGTGTTCACCAAACTCAAAGTCCTCTGCAATGACCTGAGACAAACAATGAAACCAGAGCCGAAAGAGGAAAGTAACATGTGGCGAGATACCCATGTTACAGAAGAACAAAAAAAGACAACAATCGAATCAGAATTTAATGCAATGGAAACAATCGTTGCCATTCGTTCAACCACAATGGGTTACGCCCTTGATCTTTTGCATGACTTCGATATCCATGGACAATGGACGGAAAAGATTTCACCAGGATTAGTCCTTTCACTTAATCGACGATCAATCAATTATTGTTATTGTCACGTGACTTGGCGGCGTGACCAAAACACTTCATTTTACTCACGCAGAATGCAATTGCCATATCTCCCTCAAATCACATCCTATTGACTAGCGGTTAAAAATATGGGCTTCTACAGTCATTGTCTCGGTGTAAGCCACTTTCCAGACTCTAATTCGCTATTTTTATAAATCAACTTTTTCGCAGGTTACACCATCATGCAGCAGTTCTATGATGAGCAAGCATCATCCTAGCCATTGGAAACTGGTGAGAATCTGTTCCATGCTTCACTATCTTGGTGCTCATAGCATTCCAGGCTCAGTATACCTCTCCGAAGCATCATTTTCTGACCGGCATCATTTCAGTTGGTATTATGAACTTTGACATTGCCCAGCATCATAAATGGGTGTCGTAGGTAGTGTGTACATTCCATTATCTAGTATTACAATGTACATTCATTCAGCCTTGGTCTCAGAACTCAATTTTTTATCACCAGTGGAATGTATTAGTGTAGCATAATAATAAAAAGCGTGTTGAACACATCAAACCGTCGAGAAGAGAATCAGGTGTGTTGAAACACCTTTGGACAATAAAGAACACTCGATACATGAATATGTGAAGGGGGAGGCTAAGACCGTTGATAGCGAGACTAAATTTCCTCTGCTGCCGTGACCAACCCACGCGGCAATTCCATCCTGAAAGTACCTGTTGCGATCAGTTTACAATCCTCCTCTGCATAGCTGATGATTAAATCAGCTGTCCCAGGGCCAACGGAGAGCCAGTCTGAGAGCTTTTCGATGGTGACACGACTGCCAGTGAGTTGATTTATGTAGCGGAAGCCTTGGTCCTGGAATTTTGGAATGACAGAACTGAGATTGCCGCCAACACGATTGGGATGTCGGTCGCAATATTCAATCCACTCAGAGATGAGGGGATAATTCAATGGTTGCGAAAGAACAGGAGGAGGAACCGTGGGTGGTCCCGGAGGTGGCAAAAAACCTGACGGCGCTACAGTGAATCCAGGAGCTGGCGGGAAAAATCCCGCCGGCATCTGAGGAGCTACCATAGATGAATAATACATTGCCGGCGACATCAATGGTGGCGGATAGCAGCCGTAAGGGAATGTGACTTGGTCATTGGGATTTGCAGACGGTTTAGCTGCCAGTCGTCCTCGTGCAGTATTTCCCAGCACATTGACCTCAGCCGGCTTCTCATTGACAGGATTGGCATGAGGATCCTTGACCTGGCAAAAAATTAGCATCATAGATATGAATAGAAAAATACATACATGAAGTGCTGCCCAAAGGTTCAGATTATTCTCCGTGATTGGATGACATAGGCCCGTTGACGGATTCTTGAAGCACAACGACACCTTGTTGGGTAGACTGTGTATCTCACAGGTCCAGTGCTCTGTAATGGCGAGGCAGGCCGTAACGCGTTGTTCATGGAAAGTATCCGCTGCAGTCTTCACCTGCTCTTTGAGAGCAGCAGCTGCTTTGGACTTCGCAGACCCACCACCCTGCGAAAAATGTTTAACTCAATGTGATAGGAATCCAACAGAATTATACGTACCTTTGTATCCGTGGACCCCACATAGGGGGAATCACCTTTGTTAGAGACTTGCAATGTAAATGCCTTCATCTTCCGAGTCGAATGCCGACCATTGGCCAACTTGGCTGGAACGGATCGTTCGTGGAGAAGTCGGAGAAGTGTGTTGAAGTGGCCGTGAGTTAAAAGATCGCAAGAGAGAGAGTCCTTCGAATCGGTACTAAAGCGATATTGTGCTTGTAAGGATTCAGGATAGATGTTCAAAGAACTTGCTATCTTCTGTTGGAGAGAATAGAGTGAGATCGATGATGAGATGACATCAATATTGTGGGACTGTTTCGAGGCACTAAGCACTTCCATAGTAAATGTGAAAGCGACTGTGAAGGAAATGGCATGAGATGAGGCCTGAGTACGGTCAGAACAAAGCATACCGTCTTCATCAGACGACTCCTCACTGCTAATCTCATCCACTGCGATCGTCTTGTCCTTTTTGGTTGTCGGATTTGCCTTCGCAGTTGATTTCTCCTTCGCAGTTGATTTCGCCTTCGCAGTTGATTTCGCCTTCGCAGTTGATTTCGCCTTCGCAGTTAATTTTGCCTTCACAGCTGGCCTCACTGGTGTGAAAGAGTGAGACGAGGCCCCAAGTGTGGTTGGAAATGCATACCGTCTTCATCAAATGACTCGCTGCTAATCTCATCTGCCGTGACAGTCGGCAAGGCTTTCTTGCCCTTTTCGGCCATCGGGTTTGCCTTTGCAGCTGGCTTTGCTTCGTCTGATTCCTCCAAGTCCGAGTTCTCCTTGTCGCCAATTTCGTCATAGTCGTCCTCGTCTTGATCATCCTCATCCGCATCAGCATATCCTGGTTCATCTTGAGACTCTTCCAATCCAGGTCTGTTGTCCTCTTCCTCTTCGATCTCACTTGCCTGAATCTCCCTCAACAGTGCCTTGACAGCTTTTGCAGATTGGCGGACAGGTCGTTTAGTGGTAACTTCATGATCTCCAGAGGACTTCATACTCCTCGAAGAACGGGGATTAGATACAGCTGAAGCACGGCTGCTTGGATGGACAGGGATGGGAGGAGCAAGTCCAGTGAGTTCTGTAGCATTGCTATCGTCTTTTCCACCTGTTTTGGCTGTAGCAATAAATCAGCGTCGTTTAGGGAGAGGCAATGCATCCAATTGCACCTTTGAGAGCAGCATCGGCCTGGCATTTGGCCTTTGCAGCCTGCTGTCGTGCTTTTACTGCTCCTTGTCCCATAGGCACTGGCAACTGGGTCATATGGGGGGAAATTTGCCCGAGAACGTGCCTGTATTTTCAGTTTAGCTACGGAACATTGCGCACGCTTCTAGTGTATTTGTCGGAGTCTATCTCTAGTCCATGGTCCCCCTATTTAGTTTGGCAGTAAGCTTTTTGGTGACATATATGAAGCATGAGAAGGTTCATAAATTGTGATTCAAATGTCTATGAAATGTATGTCGAACGTAGGTGTACTGAGGAGCTCCATCTTGCTACCTTGCTCGACTCGATGGCGAGATCAAAACACGTGTTATTATCTTGGACGAAATGCAGGGCAATCTGCCACCAGAGTCAAATGAATCTCACACTAGAAGGCAGGTATTCCTCACCTCTGGGAATCCTTTTTGCTGCAAGTAAGCAATTATACTCTGGCCAAGAAGGGTTGACGTCCGAATGATATGTAGCATCTCCTCGTGATTATTACGCAGCAGTGCGAGCTTGAAGCGATATTCCGTTGGATCAAAGGTGATAGTACGTGGGCGTGCCGAGCGATCGAGGCAATGTATCATTTTGCCTTTGATTCGGGTCAAGTAGACGGGGTTATCGAGAGTGCAGATGACACCATGATCGCTAAATACAAATTCAGATTACGAAGAGTCGCGACGCCAGGTGGCATGCTAACGTACCCTTGTGATAGACAATATTTGACGTGGTTGAGTGTGGAAAATATAAACACGCCTGTGTCGTCCCATGCGCCTGACTTGATTCGGATGGTTTCATGAATGAGACAATGCTGGGAGAAATTCTTGTTTGCAATGGTAATAGCTAAGAGGGAAAGTAGAACACCAAAACAGAATAAGACCACGATAAGGGTCGGAAAGCCAGATGTACTGTGCTTGCTCATCAAAGCCACCAACGATCCGTCCCCACTCCATATGGCATATTTCACAGGTGGACTGTTTACCTCTGCAACGGTCTTCTGTTGTTGAATATCATAAAGCACAACAGAAGAGGTGGAGCTCAAGATGAGACTGGCAGTGCCTCCATAGAAAATCTCATTAGTCTGCACGGGCGGTTTGATGGTTTTGACGACGGAATTTGAGAGGTCCCGAACCTCAATGAGCTGTTGTGCGCATGTCAGATGAAGACCTACGGTCTGATCCATGGAGGCTGAAACAACAAGATCGTCTTTTGGGTGAAATTGGGCCGACATGACGAAGTGAGAATGACCGGTAAGAATAGCAATGCAGTTGCAAGACATGCTATTCCATATGCGGATGGTTTGGTCATCAGAGGCAGACATATTTTGCTCGAAAATAAGCAATTGTTACACCATGAAAAGGACAACTCACAATCCAGGGCATTTCATGGTGGAATTGGATGGAGCGAACGTAATCCAAATGTCCATGCAATGTGAAGAGACACCGCCTACTTTGAGGCTTGAGGTCTGAATCAAGTCAGACCTTGGTGTGAAGCAAATCAAGACGAGGCTCACCCCAGACCTTGATCTTATAGTCGTCGCCTCCGGTAGCCAATAGAGCCCTGGTGGGATGAATAGCAACACCTTGCACTGGACCTATGTGAATCAATCAGGATGGAGTGAATTCCCCATCATATATGTTGCGACATGCCTTCATGTTCCTCAAATCGGTCTACGAGTACGCCCATATGATAATTCCACAACTGAACGCTTCCGTTGTGTAAGCTAGCCGCGAGGAGAGGTTGGGTAGGATGGAATGCCAATCCTGCAATGGGTATTGGTCACACTGAAGACTGCGCAGATCGTAAACATACCCTTTACGCGGTGACTCTTCGACTCGAACTTTGTAAGCACGCAGTCTGTAGTCCAGAAGTCATCAAGCAGTTGAAATCGAATGCGCGGACGTATTTGTCTTGGGTGTAGTACAGTGTGTCTTGGTGAACAGCAAATGCAGGCCTCTCGCGTTCCAATTTGAACACGTTAGCTCAGCTGTGAAACGAAGGAAGGAAAAGCAAACATGCCTGTGTCGTCCCATGCGCCTGAGACTGTGCTGGGAGAAATTATCGTTCTTTTAGCCAGCTCCCACACTTGAACCATTGTCCTAGATGAAATAGTGAACTCGAGTGTTATTGAAAATGAGTCATGGTGGGAAAGCATGCGAAAATGGTAAGCAAGTTCAACTTCGCAACTTTCCACTCACCTTGTATCACTGATGGTTCAAGGCAAAGCCATCCCTGAGCTAGTGCAATGGATTGTCGTCCGTCTATCAACATCGATGTCTATGGATGATGTCTGCATGTACACAGATGTCAGCAAGCGCTCAGTGGAAAGGATAATGGCACACTTTGGGCAGACAGGCGCTGTCATGGTGCCAGCATCAAAAGTAAAACATCAACTCCAGCGGGCACTCTGTGATTATGACGTTGAAGTACATGGGGCTTTTGTGTCATTTATGTCGCTGATCAATTATCACAGCATTTGCTCGCCACCATGACCAGAGTACCCGACCTCTATCTCGATGAGCTACGTTTGGACTTACAAGCAAAGTGTGGAGTATCAGTGTCCCTAAATACGGTGTGGCGGTGTTATGTGAATGTTTGTTTCACTAAGAATTACCGGAGTTGACTTTGTTCAGGTATCTTCTTGTTGTTCGTGGGTTTTTAATATCTAAATAACCTATCAGGAAAGGGTTTGTGGGTATATGTACTATATGAATCAATAGAATGTAATAGTGAGGTCTCTTCAATTAAGAATTGAGACTTTGAGTAGGTATGAATAGCAATTGGGTGTGTGATGTACTGAAAATACTAATATTCACTACTAGAATATAAAAATATGAACTAATGAATACTGATAACAATATTCACCAGTTGAATATGGACAGTTTTGGCTACAGGGCCTATTCAATCAAGAGTATCTCTGGGTATTATAATATCTGACTTAAATCCGAAGCTTCAAACGCACATTGGCTACTAGTTCAGGGATATCTTTAATACCTTTTGAATACTCTGTTTTGTTTAGGATGAAACCTTAACCTTAGAAGTCTATCTATTTAGGATGAAACCTTAACCCTAGAAATGTATCTAGCTGACTAATGCTGACTAATGAATTGATTGGACTGAGTGAACTGGGTGAATTCTCCTTGATGACAAGGGGAACTCAGAGAATGATAGAATAAGAGTGAACTAGACTGGATTGCAAGCACTAGCTACTACAATGAGTAACTACTAGTACTAAGAGAATGAGGGATCACACTGTGTGAACCCAACTAAGAGTGACTACTGAGTGGTGAGGGGGGAAATCCTACTGACTACTGGAATTTGGGGGCCCTATTTATACTGTTGGAGAACAATGGGGGACTGAGAACAATGGGAAAGTGAGAACAATAGGACTGGGTCATGAGAACAATGGATGGCATCAAAGAGGCTGTGAACAATGGGCTCTATCTCCATTTGGACTGTTTAGAACAATAGACTGCTCAGAACAATAGACCATTGTCTTTATGTAAGCAGAATATCACAATCACTCTCTGATGCATCCTATCTTATCATTATCTTATCATCCTCTTGTTCACATCTTATCTAATCATTTCCCATTATCTAGCTGAGCCGCTTTTGATCAATACAAGTAAACAAGATTTGTAATCAATCCATTACTGCTAATATAGGTAACAATGCTAGTTGGGCTTGTCTCCTTGCACGCGCAATACAGAGAAATATATAATAAATACTAATGAGTGGGGGATGTGCCTCTGTGCACCATACATAAACGGCTAGGTCTGGGCATTACTAGTGAAGCCATAATAAATGATATAAAGGTAAGCATATATGCTATTTGTGTCTGTTCACTAGCATGTGTAATGTGGAAAGGCATAGAATGGGTACTAATGAGTGTAGGTGTGCATCCATAGTGTTGCACTTAAATATCTAAGTCCGTGGTCCGATGGTAAACCCATGACATTACACCCAAAAACACTTGGGGTCATGACAGCGGACACTGCGGAAAGGGGGATTCACGATGAAGAGGGTATGTGCTCGTTTCTAATTCTATAGCAATGATATTTATACTACAGTTATCCCAGCTGACTCGGGAAGCGATTGAACGAAGTGCAGAGCTACGAACAGACTTTGCGGCTCGGATTGGGACCTACGAAGCTAATCAGCTTGTCTTTGTTGACGAGAGTGCAGTTGATCGCCGCACAACATATCGGGGGAGAGCCTGGGCCATCCGTGGGAGGCCAGCTACTCAGAAAGCATTTTTCTGCCATGGGCGACGGTAATTCTCTCTTTTATTATCATGGGCAGTACTGCTGAGCCTTTTTCTTGTAGCTATTCAGTACTACCGGCACTGTCTCTCGATGATGGCATCCTTCATTGTGATATCATCGAAGGCTCATTCGATTCAGATCTTTTCCATGACTTCATCTCTCGTTTGTTAGATCAGATGTCCCCGTTTCCAGAACCAAACTCCGTGATAGTGATGGATAATTGCCGAATTCACAAAAATCCTGTGATTTTGGATCTTATTACTTCTCGGTGAGTGCTCAATGTCAGTATGCTTATAACTTGAAGGCTGCGGCTCATGCTGTTCTCTTTATGCTAGAGGCATGCGATACGAATTTTTACCGCCGTACTCTCCTGACTACAACCCGATCGAACTTGCGTTTTCTGCCATGAAGTATCACCTTCGCCGCAATGGGGAATATGCCCGCCTTGCCATGTCTGAACTCTCATCAATGGAGGTTGTTTGTGTCTTGCTTGAAGCGTTGTACTAGTGATGATATCTTTGGGTGGTTCAGGCACTGCGGATACGTGTAGGCAACATCTTGGTCTTCTACTTTGATTTTTTCCCCTTTCCAATCATTCTTTTCTTGTTAGTATTGTGGAAAATAGCTGGGATCTGGTATCCAATTGATATGTTGTAGCGTGTAGAACATTTGTTTGAATATTCTTCCATGTTTTGCTATGTAACTCATGAGGCTCGGACAAAGGCTGGATGAGCAAACATATAATAGACAATAGGCTGTATATACATGATTGATCAACCTATGACACTGATTTATGAAGCTGGGTCACCGGCGCCGCTGGCGGTACTGCTGATGCGAACTGAAATGATGCCGGTCAGAAAATGATGCTTCGGAGAGGTATACTGAGCCTGGAATGCTATGAGCACCAAGATAGTATAGCATAGAATAAGTTCTCACCAGTTTCCCATGACTAGGATGATGCTTGCTCGTTATAGAACTGCTGCACGATGGTGTAACCTGCGAAAAAGTTGATTTATAAAAAAAGCGAATTAGAGTCTGGAAAGTGGCTTACACCGAGATAATGACTGTAGAAGCCCATATTTTCAATCGCTAGTCAATAGGATGTGATTTGAGGGAGATATGGCAATTGCATTCTGTGCGAGTAAAATGAAGTGTTTTGGTCACGCCGCCAAGTCACGTGACAATAACAATAAGCAGTACAGTGGCTGGTACAAAACATGCCACAAGATTCACCACAAGAACCACGAACATTGGAACCAATAAGGGCCGTGACACAAAAAGATTCCGAACTGCGCATGGCATTATTGGTTCACGGCTTTGTTTCTGTCACACAAGACGGACGACAATACCCCATGACAAGTTTGATTGATTGTGGTTGTACCATCTGTGCCATCGATATTGGTTACGTCAAAGCACATAATATCCCGACGAAACCATACGTAAACCCATTCAATTCATACATGAGTGACGGAACACAACCGAAGACAGGACAAATCACGGAATATTGCGAATTGCAAATGCGTCTTGGAGACCATCAAGAATTACTTCATTTCACAGTAACAACATTAGCAAAAATGGATATCTTCCTCAGGTATGATTGGCTCAAGTTCTCGCGATGTCTTTCTGGTTGTGGAAAACCATCAACAATATGATCAACCGAGTTTAATACTATAATTTGGGAACGACCTCTTTGGTTCAACCAAGTCATGGAAGAAACAATGGATCCGATACATTTTCGTTCATTCATGACGAAGTCGACAGAACTTGCAATAAAAGCACAAGAACAACAGAAGGAAAAGACATTCGAGGAGTTGGTTCCTGAGACATATCATGAATACCGTGATGTTTTCAAACCATCCGGTTTCGATGAATTACTGGCACGTAAACCACGGGATCACACCATCACCCTGAAACCAGATGCACCAGATCATCATGATTGCAAGTTATATCCATTATCACCAATCGAAAAACAAGATCTTGATAAATTCCTTGACGAAACCTAAAGACAGGACGAATTCGACCATCAAAATCACCCTACGCTTCTCCTTTTTTCTTTGTATCAAAAAAGGATGCCACTGAGCGACGACCAATACAGGATTATCGTTGGCTAAACTCATGGATGGTCGATGACAAGTATCCATTACCACTGATCAATGACATCATCAATCAGTTAGCCGATGCCAAATACTTCACAAAACTTGATGTACGGTGGGGATTCAACAACGTCCATATCAAAGAAGGTGATGAACATAAAGCTACCTTTTTGACACCAAAAGGCTTGTTTGAACCGACGGTCATGTTCTTTGGTCTGAAAAATTCGCCACCAACATTCCAGCGATTAATGAATCATGTTTTCCATTACGAAATACGTGAAGGATGGCTGCTTGTCTATATGGATGATATCTTGATCTTCTCGAAGTCCCTCGAAGAAAACCAGAAGCGAATGAAACAAGTGTTAAAGATCTTTTGTGAAAACAATCTATTCCTGAAGCCAAAGAAATGTACATTCGATAAGGAAAAAGTCGATTACCTCGGACTTATCATCGGCCATGGCCAAGTCCAAATGGACCCAATCAAAACCAATTCTATTACTGATTGGCCCATACCGACAAATCAAACCGAACTACAATGTTTTATTGGCTTCTTGAATTTCTATCGTCATTTCATCGAAAACTTCTCACAGATTGCAAGCCCGTTACATAGACTGACTGGAAAAGCAAAATGGGAATGGACAGAAGAACAACAAAACGTGTTTGATTTTCTAAAAACTATCATAACGACCGATCCAATTCTCGTTTTACCCGTCCCTGACAAGAAGTTCACCATTGAATGCGATGCATCAGATTACGCAATCGGTGCTATCTTATCCCAGGAACAACCTGACGGTCTTTTCCGCCCTGTGGCGTATATGTCGACAACAATGACACCAGCTGAACGAAACTACCAAGTCTTCGACAAAGAACTACTCGCAATCATATGGAGTTTTGAAGAATGGCAACAATTCCTCCTCGGCGCAAAAGAACAAATCAACGTCTTCACCGATCATCGTAATCTGGAATATTACCGAAAACCACAAGATCTTACCCGACAACAAGCTCGTTGGATTGCATTCCTACAGGACTATAACTTCCGTTGATTATACCGCAAAGGTTCACAAAATAAGAAAGCCGATCTCCTTTCACATCGCGTTGATCACAAACCAAAAGAAATGGACAACAAAGGTATGGTTGGTCTCCCTGATTCACTTTTTATTCCACCAGAACAATCACTTCAACAAATACTCCATATGTCTCCAACGTATGATAACATTATTTCCTTACACCACGACAATCCCATCGCAGGCCATCCAGGTCGTGACAAAACAATCAAATTGATTTCACGAACATTGACATGGCCAACCATCCGGGAAGATGTTGAACGATACATCAATGGTTGTATCGAATGTCAACAAAACAAACCACGACGTGGAAAACAACTCGGACAACTCTTCCCTCATGATGTACCACCATACAATTGGCATACAATCTCCGTTGATATGATCGGTCCCCTGCCAGAATCACATGGTTTTGACGCCATCTTGGTCATTGTCGATAAACGATCAAAACATCCCATTTTTATCGCCACAAATATGACATTGACGTCAGAAGGATGGGCACGATTGTTCCGTGATCATGTGTTCAAATGCTTTGGCATGCCACGCTTCGTCATCTCCGATCGTGGTTCTGTTTTCATCTCATGCTTTGTCACTGAATTATATTCGTTGATCGGTATCAAAGGACGACCGACGACAGCGTATCATCCACGAGCTGATGGGCAAACGGAACGGATGAACCAAGAACTCGAAATCTTCCTTCGTTTCTTCACCAATTATTGACAAGATGATTGGCATGAATGGCTTGCCCTCGCAGAGTTTGCTTTGGCCAATCGTGAATTTTCTGCGATCAAGACTTCCCCTTTCTTTGCCACACAGGGACAACACCCATGGACTCGTCTCGACCTCGATACACATACTCCCATCGTGAATGAAGCTGTTAACGATTTCATTACACGGATGAAAACTATACAACAGAAAATCGGCAAAATCACAGATATTACGAGACAGACAATGAAGGATAAGTATGACAGTCATGTTAAAAACATCGTCTTTTCCCCTGGTGACAAAGTCTGGCTAAATGGAAAGAATTTGACCACAGATCGTCCAAGCAAAAAACTTGACAATCAAAAATTTGGTCTATTCACCATCCTCAAAAAAATCGGTTCATCGTCGTACAAACTGAAGTTACCGAAAGCCTGGAAGATCTTCCCCATATTTAATGTTGCCCTCCTTTCCCCATTCCAACCTCCTTCTTCCCCGATTCAACAAAAATACCATCTTAGACCTCCTCCCGAAATCATTGATAATGACGACCATTACGAAATAGAACACATCCTCGATTCCCGCATTCGCTGTAACAAATTATATTATTTAGTACATTGGCTCGATTATCCCCATGACGAAGATTCCTGGATCCCTGCCACTGAAACTACATATTGCCAGGATCTCGTCGACGATTTCCATAAATTACATCCCCACGCTCCTTCTTCTTCATCTCTTCATTCTCTTTTCACTCTTCCCCCTTCCATTACTCTTCCTTTTTCTTCTTCTGCCGTTTTACTCACTATCTATCTGCATAATGCTGCCCTTATCCTCGACGGTTCAAAAAACCACGAATTCCGAAAATACCTCTTCCCTCCTGGCATCACACATGCCTATCTTTATGAAACCGCCCCTGTCGATGCCATTACATCCATCATCGAAATCTCCTCCCCTGTTGTCGCTCCTGCCCAAATCACCAATACCACTGGCCTTGGTAACCTCGACTTCAACACCCGTAAAAAATCCTGTCCCTATGCTTTCCCTATCTCCCATTGTTATCGCCTCCCTTCTCCTATCCCCTCCGCCGCCCTTTCACATATTTATGATATCACGACCCCTCATCACTTCTCCCTCCTTCCTTCCTTGTTCATCCACGATCACCCCATTAACCCCGAACACCTTGTGTATTAGTTTTGCCTACCCTAATCTTTCTTCTTTATGTACCGCTCTCTTTTCTCTTTCCCTTCTTTGCTCCTTACCTCTTTACCCCCATGTCTGCCTCCGCTGCCTTTCTCCCTTCTTCCCTGTATTACCATCTTCTTCCTCCTTGTTTTCGCATTCCTCGCTCGAAGTGCCGCCTCTGCGATCGCGATGTCCGCTTCACCGTTGACCTCATGCGCCCTTCTTCTTTTGGCTCTGTCCACCCCACGTCATCCATCGCTCATCTCAGCATCGACCTCTTCTTCGCCCCCTGTACCTTCTACTCTGCACGTCCCATTGGACCTCCCCCTCCTGCTGTTCCTCCAACTGTTCCTGTTTGGTTTACCGATGATCCTGTTGATCCTTACTGCGAGTTCATCGACTGTGCTGCTGTGTATGACTCCGTCTTCCCTCCGGTTAATCGGGATGATTCCCCTTGTTCCAGGGGTATTGTTACTTTTCACCCCGATCTAACCCCCACTTCCAACCCCACTTCTGACTCAATATCCAACAATGATGTCATAACATGGGTCCAGAACATCATCGATGACAATTGACGGCAATATCCCAATCCATATAATTATCCTCATCATCCCATCACCGCTGATACACCACCGTCACACACACTCATACACACACTTAATAATACTGCACAACATAATCACCGGATCAGTTGTCTGCTGATACCAGACCTGCAACGCAGCCGTTGGCCTCCACGATGGCACCCCAAAACACGCAGACCACAAAGTGAACCAAGATGCCATTCATCTCGGAGCTTATCCTCCTTGCAGCCACGCATGACGAAGAAGCCTGCCCTAAAGACATTGTAGTGTATATAAACCCAAATGCTTTCAGCCAGTAACTTTAAGTTTAGTCTAGCTACTCTTCCCGCGACCGCTACCAGAAACCTGGACTCCTCTCTCTCCTTTCCTTACAATTGGTTGTACTTGCTTCTTATCTCAAATCCATCCTCGTTTGGTTTGTTGTTGCCAGAGTCCGCCATAAGAACAGCAATCCGTAACAGTTGCCAAGCATGGACAGGTCTAATTTAGACTTGATTTGTTTTTGTATGTGACAAAGTGACTTCAAATAAGCAATTGATTATTCAAGTCAATGGTTATGTATGAAATTGGGTTGTCTTGTTAGCACTGGATAAAAAATAGTAGGGTACTGGGGTAGGTATTGGCATAGGCATAGGTATAGCTGGTAGGTACAGGTGTAGGGAGATAGGTACTGGCATAGATGAGATACTGGTGTGGGAGTAGGTACTGGCATAGAGGTACAGGTAGATTAGATAGGCCCCGCAAGTAGGATACACCGTGACAGTGTGTGGTCAGGAAAACTGAAACCGGTAAGAGACATTATGCTGTTAGAAATATTGACGAGGAAGAGAAGAAAGTAGACGAACTATGGGGAACATCTTTCCCTTCTGTGGGTGGATCGAGAGGCCTTTCTCCATTCGCATCAACAAACTGGACAAGATGATCTATGCAGGCAGGAGCAGTGATGCGGATGAAGTGGGTGAAGTGGGTGGATTGGTGGTGTTCATACAACACGGGTGTGAGCCTCTTTTTTTTTCTTCCTCTTGCGAAAACGGCGTGGCCATCTACTACCAGATTGAAGGGGTCACATGGGTGGTGCTATCTCTGCCTGTATGGCCAAATTGTCGTGGTGGGCAGACAAGTCCACAATACCAGTCGGCATTGGCGGCAAAGAGGACGACGAGGGGGAAGTCGAGGTTGAGCGGCAGGGAGATGGCGTGTCCGGCGTGTCAGGTGGAGTTCCATAAGAAGAAGAGGCGGAGACGCCACTTCCTGGAGGGGGAGGTAGGGAGGAGATGGGGGACGTTGGCCGAATGATGGGATGGGGGTAGTACTCAATCCTGATGGTGGGACATGAGAGATGGCATTATCGTTGACGCTGTTGGTGCCTTCTTTGAGACCGTCTGAAGGGAGTAAGTTGGGATATGGGCCAGGACCACGGAAGTCACACTTGACCAAGTCTTGTTTAAATACGTGTTGTCACAGATCACCTACGAGTTCTTGAAGTTGGGCAGTGACCTAAACAACCGCAAGCGGTTGGAAAACAGGCTGTTAGTTGCTAGAGAAGAACAAGCTGTAAATGTTACCAAGACATGTTACTTCGTTCTGTGGAGGGTGTATGCGATAAAATCAAGAAGCTTCACCTGCAAATGGGTGGGGTGACGAAACGAGCACAAGTGAATTGTGGCGTCAGTTGCTTCAAGTCTGCCACGTCGTTTTCATTCATTCACTCCCATCTCTCTCATTGTTGACCATTGTCGACTCTCGCATTTGCAAAGGCCTGCTACTTACTTCATGGAGGCGGTAGGGACGATTTCACAATGATGGCACAGTTAAGTCACTGTTTGACTCAATTTGCCCATTTTTCACCACGACTCACCACCGGCCTCGTATGCATAAGCTACTTATTAAAACATGAGCTGACTGATCTGCTGAATCATTACTATTTGTCAGTATCCATACAGCAAGAATGGGTCCGTCCCAGCTATAAAACCATCGGTGCTGAGATGAAATGCTCCCACTTGTACACACATTTTCTAATACATACCTTTCTTGACCCACACTCATTTATTTCTGTTTCTTTCAGCGATGAGCCAGTGTACCATCTGCAAAGATGTTTTCCCCGGCCTTCGTGACGCCAAATGTGGTCAATGCATTGCGTTGGAATGTATTCGTGGTTCACTAGGACGCAACATAATTGCTGTAGGCTCTGCACTTGTTTGACATGGAGAGCATCACTGACCTGAATCTAGAAAATGCCCCGGTGTAAAGGATGTGGCAATGTGGAAGGAATGACTGGAGCTCTTTGTTCCATATGTACGGCTCAGCTGACAGGTTTGTTCATTTAACTGTGCTCAGTTTGTATCTTACAAGGTGAATGAAGCAGGCAACGATGCACCAGTCGACAGTCATACCAGCAGCAATATTTTGGCTGCGGCCGAGCGCTTCTCCGGCACTGCTTCTCAATTTCAGCTGAAACCTAAAGCTACGACAGGCCGAGCTCAAAACCAAAACCTAATGGCAGCTACTCTCGTCAACCAATGTAGCACTGCTCTCAAGCTAAAATCAAAAGTCGAAGAGTTGAATATCAATATTGAACTTTGGAAGTATCCAAACACGGGGAAGCAAGCTGTAAAGGTAATGTCATTTTCTTGTTTGACGACAGTGGGCTGAGGCTGGTTTATAGATGCAACTTCTTGGCATGGTTATGCAGTATGGACTCAAAGAATCCGTTAGCAAGCTTGTTGACAGTGTCATTGAACATGCAAGAAGAGTTTATGCCAACTCTCCGAAGTGTAATGAACATGAGTTGGCAGTCTTTACCAGGTAGGAGATTCTTACTGAGTCTTCAGACTCCTGTGCAATGCTCATTCATTGTATGAAGAGATGACATCAAATTTGGCATGGTGATGGGTGGGAATTTCAATCATTTAGACGTCAATAAGATTCATGGAACTGTCGGCGAGTTTTATTCAAGTGCCAAGGCCAGGGGTTGGATCTTGGAGAAAGCAATCAGGAGTAATTCACTGTCGCTCCGTCTCTACCTTCACGAGCGGGCACCAGTTTGTATCGGTTGAAAACAGTTAAGATGGCCAGCTAATACAGAATTTAGATTTATGAGAGTGACGATGAGCTTACTGCAAGTCCGACTCGTCCTAGTAAAGCTCCGTCCTCAAAGGTGTCGAGGCGAAAGCGTGCATCGGGTATGATCATTCATTACTTGTTTCAATTGTCTTTGATATTCATGATTGTGCAAGTTTCTGAAGCTGTTCCTGCAAAGAAGCCATGGTACTCAAGTTCCTATGTACCTCCAAGCCGCAAGAGTGCTGCCACGTCGATCCCAATCACATATGATAGTTACCCATTCTGCCGGATCACGTGGATTGCAGACAGGACAGGTGATATCACAACCATCTATGGTGCTGCTATGGAAACTATTCTCATTGCACAAAACTGGCGAAAATACACCACACTCGGGAAGAAGGATGTTGGGGGTTACCTTGCCAGTGGAATGTGGAAACATGCATTCAAGGTATATGCATTATTACTCTCTTGCCTGCCTGTCTTGTGTTGAAATTTCTTCAGGGTCGCATTGGCCAAGAGTCCCTCGCAATCTTTCAAATGAAAATGTTTGAGAGCAAGGATGTCAATAAGGATGACTTGGTGAACGAAGGCAAGGCACTTTGCCTTATCGAGTATTTCCTTCACTCGTTCTATGAGCATGCCAATGCTGAAGAGGTTAAAGGTCTCCTTCATGAGTTTTATTGATGACCCATACTCTTGCTTGTCCCTGACAACTGTAGAAATTGTGTGCAACCGAGCTTTTGTCGGTGTACTGTTAGATGACTTCCAATTTCCAACTGACATACATGAAGACTCTCAATCCATGGTTGGATGAAGCTTCCTTGCAGTGCCACTACTTCCAACTGCTGAGTTGGAGGAGATGAAGCTATCCGGCAATGAAGACTTTACACCCAACACCACCAAGATAGGCCAGACTGTGGATGCCTTCTCACACCATGTCTGGGCTGAGGCCAAAGGAAACCTCATCCCTGCTGATTTGCAAGGCAAGCATTCATTGAAATCCACTTTTTCATTCTCCATTGAATACTCTAGCAGGCTTCATGTCGAAGGATCTGATATTTACATTATTTGACCCCCGGTTACATAGGTGTGTTTCTCATCAATCCCTCGGTTATACCTGGTGCTGAACTGTACCTTTTTAGCATGGACAAAGACTGCGGGCCATGGGATGGTGGACAGCACAAAATTGAGTGCTTTCAACAAGATCATTCTTGTAATCAGTTGTGTCGCGCTCTAAAGCTCCCCACCATTAAAAAACCCACCGCGCAAAAGAAGAAAAATCTATTTACCTCTTAACATCACCACTCTCTAATTTTCATTGCCATCATGCTTACACCCAGTCCTTACAGCTAGATAATAAAGTGATTTTGTCCATTGATAAAAGTGTAACGAAAATGAATTAATCTAACCGCATGTGCGGCAACATTGCTTGAAATATATCCCAAACATCTTGAAGGGTGACCGGAGGCAAGGCTAACTTGTCAAAGACCTTCTGTGCATGAACAGCATAGTCTCTAGGAACAAACCGAATGAGATCCTCCCCACCAATGTCCTCCATGAGTTGGTGGATAACATCAACATCGACCTTTTGCAAGCAATCCTCGCCACCATAATTCTTGTGCAACGCAAAAGCAACATTTGGCGACACACCAGATGGAAGAATTTTCTTCTTATCGTGTCGAACGACATGGTCGTTGAAATGGTCCATAACATCATCGAGTTCTCTTTGAATTAGGTCTGGCCAAAGCCATTGAACAAGCTCACTGAAAACAAACAATTACATTGATATCGCTGACCATTGCAGTGGAACGCACTGTTGAATAGGATCCGCAGGGTTGTAAATACCATTTCCGGCCTCAAAAAAAACCTTGACATTATCCCCCCACTGAAGGCAGAGACGAAACCAGCCCTGCTCAATTGTAATATTGCGGATACTTGTCAAAAATTGGTGCACAGGCAATAGATCAACCAGAAGGTCGGGAAAAAATATTTCTCTGCAGGATAGTGAGCAGGATCAAAAGAGTGCATCCGAACTTGTACCTCAAAGCATTTGCCAGCTCGAAAACCATTGTTACTTCACTGCCACAGTCAGTGGTAGTTTGAAGTGGCATCCCTGAAACTCAACAGTAAAATACTGGCATATGGCAGGCAAAAGACACTAATACCTTCAAACTTGCACAAAAGTGAAAGCCACAAGTAGGCAACTACATCCTTCAACCAGTTATTGGGTACAACCCAGAGCCCAAGCCACTTCCCCGACCACTTGTCCCTTGCCCCCCATATCAGAAAACCATATCGAAGCAGTTTGTCGTGGCCATCACAAGACCACTCGTCATGGATACCAAGTGCGACCAGAGGCTGCTGGTTAACCTTCTTGGCAGTAGGCTCCCACATTGCAAAGCCATCCCAGTCTTGGATCAACATTTGGTTCGTTATATAATCACTACACAAATTAGCTTGTTTACATTAGATATAGGGAGATATGTGTTACCGTGTGAGATGGATGCCAGTCTCCAGAGCAATACGCTCCTTGATTGTCCGAGGTCCCTGACGGCTTAGAGGGTCCTTCGCAAGTTGCGCGGACACAAGCTGTTCTTTGATGGTATCAGGGAGGGCTCGAGTGGTGGCCCCACCAGCCATCAAACCCAAGGCTTTACGGTGGCGCATAATAGTTTTCGCACTGTACAAGTTGGAACAATCAACAAAGTTACAGAAAGGGTAGAGTAAGAATGTACCTCATTGTAATGCCATGCTCAGTCTGTAACTAACTGCGCATCGTCTCTGCATTCGTGATGTTGTGGCTATGGTATTGTGTGAGCAGGTCCCAGACCATCATCTTTTGAAGCTTGGGTAGAAGCCAAAAATTAGCCTGGAAGCATGGAATTCAAACGAAAATTGAGGTATGCACGGCAGACTTTGTACTGATTCTTTCCTCTGGGATTGCAATTAAAGACGCTGTTCGATGTGGATGGCTCTGCAAACTCTTCTTGGTCATCTTGATCCATGCTCTAACCAGAAATTGAGTCTTCAGGCATGCTGGGTTGTGCTGCAGCGTCTGCGATTGGTTTGCATAGAGAAAAAAAGTGGCAGGAAAAGAAGGTGTGACATCACATTGACCATGACACAATGTTGCAATGTACAACGCTGTCTCCACACCCACCTATTTGCGTGTCCCCTACCTCCCCTTCCAGGAAGTGGCGTCTCCGCCTCTTCTTCTTATGGAACTCCACCTGACATGCCAGACATGCCATCTCCTTGCCGCTCAACCTCGACTTCCCCCTTGTCATCCACTTTGCCGCCAATGCCGACTGGTATTGTGGACTTGTCTGCCCGCCATGACAATTTGGCCATATGGGCGGAGAAGGCACCACCCATGCGACCCCTTCAATCTGGTAGTAGACGGCTGTGCCGTTTTTGCAAGAGGGAGAAAAAAAAAAAGAGGCTCACGCCCACATTGTACGAACACCGCCAATCCACCCACTTCACCTGTCATCCGCATCACCGCTCCTGCCTGCATAGATCATCTTGTCCAGTTTGTTGATGCGAATGGAGAAAGGCCTCTCGATCCACCCACAGAAGGGAAAGATGTTCCCCATAGTTCATCTACTTTCTTCTCTTCCTCGTCAATATTTCTAACAGCACAATGTCTCTTACCAGTTTCAGTTTTCCTGACCACACACTGTCACGGTGTATCCTACTTGTGGGGCCTATCTAATCTACCTGTACCTCTATGCCAGTTGTCATGATCCAAACAGGATTCGGATCAAAACATAGTAATATGCTGTCACTAGTCACCATCCCTACAGCACACATCACATTACAAGGACCATTCATACTGGAATGCCCCCATCTGCATATGGAGTAGAAAGGAATACCCTTATCTGCATATAGGACACACAGGAAATCCTTATCTGCACATAGGACATACATGAAACCCTTATCTATACAAGGGACATGCAAGGAAACCCTTATCTACAGAAGGGACATGCAAGAAAACCCTTATCTATGCAGAAGAAATGAAGGAATACCCTTATCTTAACTGATAAGGCCCCCAAAACATCTTATCAGAGGCCAAAGAAGCACAAGAAGCACAGCCACATCCTTATCTCCAATCATAGAGATAACACATGCCACCCATCATTCCCTGATCAAGCACATCACATTTCATATCAATTGATCAAATACAGCCCAGCCCTGATCTTATCTTTTTCTTAACTGATAAGGATACACACATGGCATGGCATCAATTGATCAAGAAGCACAGCCTCAGGAAGATGATTCTAGAAGCATAGCCTGGCACAGCCCTTGCCTTTGATTCACACACCCAAGATTGGACCAGCAACATGACTCACTCCCATCAAATGTGACTCATTGGTCTATCCATGACAAATTATGACCCTTATGACATACTCATGACCCCCCATAACTCATTATGACCACCCATGACTAATTATGACTATTTCTGACTCATTATGCCCCCTCCTTTGATTATAATACCTATGTGACTCATTAATTGACTCTGTATGAGTCACAAACCCATGCCTTCCTTTCTTATGACTCCTTATGAGTCATAACCCCCCATGCCTTTCATCATTATGACTCCTTATGAGTCATAAACCTATGCCTCTCCTCTATATGACTCCCTATGAGTCATATCCTATGCTCTCCATTTGATATACCATTCTATGACTCAGTATGACTCCTGCTGTAGAATAGGTATATATAGAGCCCAGTTTCTGCTGGAGATGGCCCAGTCACCTAATCTGACAGGCCCAGTCACAGGACAGTCCCTCTCCCAGATTCTGATTCACCCCATCTGTATTTGTTTGTATTACCTACTTTGGTAGTATCTAGTACCCAAATACCAATTGCAGTTCAAGTCATCATTCATTTGTTTAAGGATATCAATCTCAGATTTATTGATACTCCCTTATTACTTGTTTGATATATATTCTTTGTGTTCTGTCACATAGTACAGTCACATTCATCTTCTTTCAAGTTCTATTGATCATCACCAAAGATATCCCAGTACTTTATTCTGCACTAGTAGCCAATGTGCGTTTGAAGCTTCGGAATAAAGTCCGATATCTTGATTATCAATTCTACTTGCCTATTGTTCAGTTCATTCATTCTGTACATAGTATTTTGTCACACCTCCCTTTTGTTTGACATCTACTGTTACACTCGCCCATCGCCCATCATCTATCGCCCATCGTCCATCGTCTATCGCTCATCTCTGTTGTACCACTGCTCATTGTAGACTTGCTACTTGTATACTTGACTGTTGTACACTCGTTCATCTTACACTGTTCATACTTGCTTGAGTTATTATCCGCTTATACTCTTGCATACCTCTTGTCACTCAAAGTCTTTACCTTCAGTAGGGAAGACCTCACTGTTCACTCATCCTCTATAAGTCATACATCTGACTTATATTATTGTCAAGTATTTGTTGTATCCCTCAAAGCTAACCTTTGATAGGATTCACACCACAACCCAACCACCCAACAGGAATACCCCAGAGTTATTAAAGAGCTAAATCCTTGTTCCTAAAGGACAACAAGGTAATTTCCCGATCAACGACGCACTCCGGAAACCCTTGGTGTGGATTTGTTCAAACACTTCCCACGCAAAACACAGTACCTACTCCAACACCAGTATCTCATCTATGCCAGTACCTACCTCCCTACACCTGTACCTACTGGCTATACCTATGCCTATGCCAATACCTACCCCAGTACCCTACTATTTTTTATCCAGTGCTAACAAGACAACCCAATTTCATACATAACCATTGACTTGAATAATCAATTGTTTATTTGAAGTCACTCTGTCACATACAAAAACAAATCAAGTCTAAATTAGACCTGTCCATGCTCGGCAACTGTACCTATCGGATAACACCCACCATATACAATTTAACAGAATTGTGTGTATACCCCTGCGTGCAACTTCTCAAAGTCGGCTTGTTCTCGATCTGGGCAGAGTGGCTTGATTCCGTTTCATCAAATTTATCTCTACTACTTCAAACTCGGTTGGCACGGCGCCGATTGCATAAGCCACATGTCAGAGATATCTTTCTATAGCTTTATGATGGGATCCTCTAGGGTGACGAAACTCGGGGACTTCATGACAGGAACCTCCACCACAAAGTTGAGATCCTCGGGGACACTAATCGGCAGGTATTCGAGGGGAGCCTGAGTGCTAGTGCATTGGGCCATTGGTACAGCGGCCTCACCCATTCAATCTTTGGGGCCAAATGGTGTGTACGGTGATATTTCAGAGACATTTGCTGGCGGGAAATTTGCCAAGTTTAGCCAACCCTGCCTCCTTATGCTGACTGATTTCACGTTACCCACTGACAATCCAACCTCGCACACCATAACCCCTTTCTCTCCTCCACGTCCAATCGCGGATATCAACTTGCCTGGGAAAACTTGGGGACAAAAGCAGGTGCCTGATGGAGATGGTGCTTCAGGGGTGGAGGAAGACAAGGCGTATTGACTGTGAGCCTGTGATCTCCAAGTCGGATGTTTTGCCCAAAGTTGAACGTGAAGGTGCATTCAACATTTTGGGGTTGTTCTTTTCGTTCATCGTGATGGGACGGCACACATAGGTGGATACAGCCTCACAGGCGACATTCACGCTAGCAAGTCTGATAACAACATCGAAGGAGGAATCTCCTTGCTCTATCCGAAAAAAACAGAGGGATTCATGAATCTATATTTCCTGTACATCCAGTACAGAAACTGAAGACACCGCTGAAGTTGTTTGTTTGTTCTAAATTTTCTTGCAAACACATACTTAATTCCACCTACCAAATTCCAATGCCAACAGGATGCGCCCTCCACCTTCGCTTGCTGCCCCACCAATGCCCTCACAAAAACACTCACCCCGCACTGCGAAGAGGAGCATCCGGTAGCTTGCGAGAAGTTGCTGGGTAAGAGGGATGGACAGTTGAGGGTTATGCAGAGGAGACAGATTGGGTGCTTTTGAGGAAATCGCAGGAGGTGCTGGTCCTGGGGGTGACTCGGAGTATCATTATTCGATTTACGACACCCGGGCCACTCCTCGATATCACAAAGCTTAGTCGTGGTGAGCGTGGATGTGTACGCAGGTTATAGTAGTTCCACAATGGACAGGTATAGGACCTGAAACAATGTTTACACAGCCCAAAGTCGCAAGAAGCAATCTCCAGCGTAAAAGTGATGTCCAGAACTCCGGGACCACTCGTTCCTAATGTTCTTGCGGGTATTGGAAACTTGCCCCGCGTTTGGACTTTGTTTTTTTGTTGCTTTCCGCAAAGTTATTTATTTTGCTTCAAACTATTGTCCAGGAGTGGCTACCTAGTCAAGTATCATTATAGTAATCTTCATATATTGGCAACACCAGCGAACAAGCTGGAGTTCAATGATGAGTTGGGCCCAGGCTTCGAGAGGATCAGATGGGGTACTTCGTGCCACAGAGACTGATAATGGGTGTCTTCTAGCCCATCAGATTTGTCCCAGACACAGATAGATTGGTCCTTAGTCACAGTGGCCGAATCCTTGGTAGAGGCATATGTTGTAGATCTCCGAGTCACCTGTCACCACGTCATTCATCGTCATCCCTGTTCACACATAATTTTACTTCCGTTTTCACAAGCTTATCCCATCAGTACATATACTTCCGTCCATTCGTTCTTTACACCCAGTGGAAAGTCCAAAGATTTAGATATTTTAAAATACTTTTATATGTGGTAATTCCATTTATATCCTGTATGTTGCACTCTCCCACACATTCCTTAGGAGTCCTCACAACCCAAGGAGTCCTCAAAATCAAGGAGTCCTTAAGGACTCCTCAAGGAGTTTTCATGCACATAGTCAGTACATCTTATATAATAGGGGACTCAAGGACTCCTCAAGGACTCCTCAAGGACTTCTCAAGGACTTCTAAAGGACTCCTCAAGGACTGCTCAAGGACTTCTCAAGGACTTCTCAAGGACTCCTCAATTCTGCTGGTTTATTTTCTGTATTTTCAAATATCAATGGCTTTAAATAAAAATATTTCACAAATTAATTACATGATTAAAACTACAATAAGGGGGAGGCGAAAGGGGGGGGAAAGGGGGGGGAGAAAGGGGAAAGGGGAGGGAGAAAGGGGGAAAAGGGGGAAAAGGGGGGGAAGGATAGGAAAGGAGAGGGGAAAGGGAGAGGGGAAAGGGAGAGGGGAAAGGGAGAGGGGAAAGGGAGGGGGGAAGGGAGGGGGGAAAGGGAGAGGGGAAGAAAGGGGGCAGGGGAAGGGATAGATCAGGCAGAGGAAGGGGAAGGAAGGGTGAAGGGAGAGGGAAGAGAGGGAGGGAGAGAGAGGGAAAGGAGGGAGAGGGAAGGGAGGGAGAGGGACGGGGAAGGGAGGGAGAGGAAGGGGGAAGGGAGGGAGAGGAAGGGGGAAGGAAGGGAGAGGGAAGGGGATGGTCGAAGGGAGAGAGTCGTCATCATCATCTGCTGTCGTTGCTGCTGCCACCCGTTGCTGCCGTTGCCGTGTCGCTGCTGCCGTTGCCATGCCGCTGCTGCCGTTGTCGCTGCCGCTGCTGTTGCTGCTGCCGTTGCCATTGCCATTGCCGCTGGGCCACTGCCGTTGCCTGTTGCTGCTGCCGCTGTTGCTGCTGCCACCATCGCCATTGCAGCTGCTGCTGTTGCCGCGGTGGTCGCTGCTGCTGTTGCGCTGGGTGTTGCTGTTGGGGTCCGGCCTCCTTCCCCTTTCCCGTCATTCCCGTCTCCTCCCCATTTGTTCACATCGCGGTGGTCTGGGGGTCGTTGCTGGCCATTGGCTGTCCCTCGCGTGGGTGTGGGTGTTGTGGGTAATAGTCAGTCACACAATATAAAACAAAAACATCAATAAAAAACATACCCATGCGGGGGAGGGCACATTACCACCCCCGCCGTCACCTGCATTCGTGAAGTTGTTGTTGCTGTTTCCGTTCCAGTTCCCACTCCCGTTGTGTTCCCATTCTCGTGGATGCGGATGTGGTAGGTAATAGTCAGTAACGGAATATAAAAATTAAAAAATGTAAAACATACCATCCCCGTTCTCGTTCTTGTTCCCGCTCTTGTTCCCGTCCCCATTCTTGTTCCCATCCTCATTCTCATTCTCATTCTCGCTCTCGTTCCCGTTCTCGTTCTCGTTCCCGTGGGCGTGGGCATGGACCTCGTAGGAAATAGTCAGTAACAGAATATCAAAATTGAAAAAATAAAATAAAAACATACTGAGGCGGGGGTGGGCACATCACCACCCCCTCCGTGGCCACCTGCGTTCGTCCGCATTGTGAAGTTGCTGTCACTGTTGCTGTTGCTGCTTGGTGTGGGGCATTGGGTGGTGAGACGCGAGGTTGCTGTAGGTTGTTGATTGTCATGTGACCTCATTTGTTGACATGTTTCCACAAATGGTCCATGCACCAAATAAAGGTATATAAACCCACCACACTCCACTATCTAATTTGGGGCATACCGCCTCATTAAATAATAGTAGTTAGTACTAACAATAATAATAATTAATAAATATGTAATGAGAACTTTGAATGCTACTTGGGGAGGAATCCTCCTCAGGACTCCTTGAGGACTCCTTGAGGACTCCTTAGTCACTCCTTGGTCAGGAGTCCGTAGGAGGGCCAAGGAGTCCTTACAAACTCCTTAAGGAAAAAGTTTCTATGGTGAGGAAATCAAGGCCTCCTTAAGGACTCCTTGAGGACTCCTTGCAATTTAGCAGAGGAGTCCTTGAGGAGTCCTTAAGGACTACTAAGGAATGCGTGGTAGAGTGTGATGTCCTCTTTATATCTATTCACAGGTAATAAGATCATACCAAGTGAAAAGACAACGATTAAAAATGGTGATAAACCTTACAAAAGAATATCTAGTACTATGGCTCCCATTCTTTTACTTGCGAGTCCGTTTCCTCTTCGGGTGTGCAGATGACATCATCTTGGACTTGTATTTTTTTCGTTCATTCATTTCCCCCTTGCTCCCGACTTCCATCTCCCCATCCCTGTTGGATCACTCCAACACTCGATTCGGTCTTGTCAACGCCGTCTCCTTGTTCACTCACCGCCTCTTCTTCACTTCACTCCTGTCCTCGCTCAACTCTCCAACAACGACTCCAACAAATCTCCATGATTTCCTGCACGTGCTCTCTCATCTCCCAGCCTCTCCGAGAATCATTGTTGCCATCGATTGCGCAGAGTCTCTCCGACAAAACCTCCCAGATTTAATCATACCCCTTTCTCGTCTCGCCAAACTCATTCATTCCTTTCTTTTCTTTATTCTCAAGTCTCGTCTACCCATAACCACAATATTCATTTCCAACATCTCTTGGCTCGACTTGCGTCCATCTCTCAGAGCTTCCCCAGATCCATTCTTCATCGATGTCCTGCCACCTTCAAAACAAGGTACTTCTCACTCCATTTCATCCCCCTTTCACTCACACTCCTTTGCAATACAGAGACAATCCAGCACCTGTCTGATCTCTTCCTCAAAACTTCCACAACCAATGGAAATAAAAACACCCCCTACGACCCTGCCCTTCTCCCCCTCTACCAACACTTTGCACATGTCCTCTACAGCACCTGCGCACATTCACACAGGACCCAGATGAACTTGCCTACATCGCAGCAGCACGCTGGCCCGGTTTTGTTCAGCCCCTCCTAGATCAACACCCCGACGGCACTGACATCGCCCCACCCACAGAAAGCACCCGCATCTGTCTCACTCACCTATTCGCTCCTTTGTTCACCGCAGCACTCAAAACACTCCTCCCCCACCTGACAAACGCAGCAGCATGGGCACGCGACAACAAGCCCCCACCAGAATGGCAAAGTTCATCCTTGTCACGGCATTCCTCGCATCCACCAACCCTCCCAAATCCGACCTCTGCATGACTTTGACTACTCGTGTAGGCGTGAGAAGCCGAGTGCAGAATGGGAGGGCAGCGGGAGTGGGGAGCGGAGCTGTACACTTCAACAGGCTCGTTCACACTAGTACATACAGGATCGCAATATTTTTCACTCGAAATTTTACTTGTTTTCAAAGGATTTGAATTGGACATTTTCGTTCCAGAGTGCAATAAGGAAAAAAAAAAATTCAAATGGTATTTACATGATGGCAAAATATCTAAATCTTCGGACTTTTCACTGGGCTTTACACCTCAGTCTTCTCCATTCTATGACTGAGGTGAGACAGTTTCCTTTATTTCTCTCCAGTACATAGACTCATATAGTGTAGACTCCGCTTCTGTTCTACAGGTACTGAGAATACAGTTAGTCTTCTCCATTCTATGACTGAGACACCGCTTCTGTTCTACAGGTTATGAGCCCTGCTCGTTTCCATTGAGCAACCATCAAATACCTCTTGTCTCGCACATAAACATGTCCAACCTTCAGCTCAATCACGTCCCTCTCTTGGAGGGTGCTCGGAATTACCGAGACTGGTCAAAAATCATGCGATACACCCTTCTCGGCAAGGATCTCTAGACATTTGTCAGTAAGGGAATGGATCCCCTTGACCTTGTACAGTTTGGCATGTATCCCCCAACATCCATCACTACCAAATCACCTGAAGAGGTCATCTCTCCGGCTCGCATATTCGTCATCAATGATGCAAAGGCAAATGCCATCATACGTTGATGCCTCGCGCCTCTTATAGCCATAAACATTCTCTCCAGATGCGACAACAGCACTTGGCTCACATGGGACCATCTCAAAACTACCTATGATCGCCTCGACACGGCAGCCCAGTTCTCTCTGCATTCGCAGCTCTCTTCCCTCCATCTCAAAGATGCATCTGATGCCGAACGCTTTGTGGGGGAATTCAACCATGCCAGAGAGCAGTTCTCCAGCATGGGGGTAACTTATAGTGACTCCAAAGCGATCTATCAACTGCTCGTGGGTATCCCAGACACAGGTACCTGGGCGATCTTCAAGCAGATCACACTAGTGACCATGTCTGCATGTGCAGCGCTCAGTCCCCTGATAGAGATGTCATTTGATCAGGTCTCCGCTCGACTTCTCGCCGAATCGCAACACCTCGTCGCTTCTTCCCCCCTCGCCGGCCCTGGTTCCGAGTTTGCAAATGTGGCCAAAGACTTGAACCCTCGTCCTATTCGCAAACATCACAACAATCCTAAAGGGGTCGCGTGCAGCAACAGCAGGAAGTTATCTCATGACAATGATCATTGCTTCTCAGAGGGTGGCGGAATGGCTGGTCAGAAACCGGAGTGGATGAATCAACAGGACTCACTCAGGAAATCATTGGTGGTGCCAAGCTCTCACATGGAGTCTTCCAGTGCAGCCATAGACTCAGTTCCCCCTGACCCCAGTGCCAACCCCATCTATGCCGATCTCAGCTGTCAATCAACGGAATTCGCCATACTCACTGAACATGCTCTTTCCACCCTGCTCGACTCAGGCACCACATCCCACCTCATCATGGACCGGTCATTCTTCTGGTCTTACGATGTCACACAAGCTACGAATGTTCGCACCGCCAATCATGGTACGCTAGAGACATTTGGTAGGGGTGATTGCATAGTCATTGTTCACTGGTCAGGCAAATCCCTTCATCTCCGCATGAGAGATTGCCTCCACGCTCCCTCTGTGGTTATCAACCTCCTCTCTGTTGGCCAATTGGTTGAGCGTGGCTTCAGTTGCAATTTTGACTTTGGAAAGATCACCATCAGCACTCCGTTACCCAAGCGCTTTGTGTGCTTTCAACATGTACTGGAGAACTGACTTGGTTTCGTAGACGTCGAGTTTGTTCACCCCTCTCCCACAGTGCCCTGTGCGGAGCTATCTACCTTCGCAAAAACTCCTCCCTCTCACGACCTCTGGCACGCTCATCTGGGTCACGCTGGAGCCAATGCAGTGACTCTCCTGGCATCCAAGTCATCCAGAATTTCTCTCGCTGGTGCACCTTTTTCCACATGCGAGGCCTGCATCATTGGGAAGCATCCTCGTGCTCCCCATCACGCCTCCCCATCTCGTGCAACCAGCCCTCTCGCTTTGATCCACTGTGACATATGCGGCCCTTTCCCCATCCAAACTCCCCATTAGGGAGATGCAGGGATAAGGGTAAATCCTTTTCCGCAGGTATCCGTACTCTTAAGAGTATGAGTACGGATACAGATTCTCGTATCCGTGGGCTTCAAAATGAGCCGGAGATCATCCAAAATTGACTGAGATAGAGACTAAACATTGATTGGACTCTATCTCAGTCAATTCTTGACCGTTTCAGGTGATCTCCGGCTCATTTTGATCGCGAATCCGTGGGTAAAATCCGTGGATATTGCATCCGTATCTGTGGGGAGTACGAGTACGGATACAGACAAATGTATCCTGGGATTACCCCTGCATTTCCCTACTACCCATGGCAAACACTATTTCATCATCTTCCTCGATGACAACACGAATGCCTTGAATCTCCAACTCCTTGCCATGAAGGACCAAGCTCTATCCGCATTCCAAATCATTCACCCTCGTTGGGAAAAACAATTCAACTGCAAGATCAAAGCCATCAGGATGGACAATGCCAGCAAACTCACAGGGACCGCATTTACATCCTATCTTAAACTTCATGGCATTGCTCATCAACTCACCGCTCCCTACTCGCATCAGCAGAACGGTCGTGCGGAACGGGTCATCTGCACCATTGAAGGCCGAGTCTTGTCCATGATGGCTGCCGTGGCTGCACCTCGCAACCTGTGGGGTGAAGCAGCACTCGCTTGTGCACACATCTTCATGCTCACCCCATCTCGCATCCTGCCAAATCATTCCTCACCTCACGAGGCCATCACAGGCACCCGCCCTGATGTTTCCCACCTCCGTGTCTGGGGCGTTCACTGTTATGCGCATGTCCCATTGGAGTAGCAGACCAAGCTTGGCCCAAGATCTCGCGAGTGTACCTTCATAGGTTACCCCGAGGGCGTCAAAATATCATGTACGTGACAATGCTTCCGGCTCTTTTTTCAATTCCAGAGATGTCATTTTTGACAAATCCTGTGCTTCTCTACCCGGTGCCACTCCGGACCCTGTTCCTGTGTCTGTACCTATTGTTCCCGTGTCTGTACCTATTGTTCCTGTGTCTGTACCTTTTGATCCAATCACTCCTTTTATGCTCCCTTCGTCTGTACCTGATGTACCCTTTGTTCCCAGCTCTCCCGTTCATCCTTCCTCTTCCAGTTCTGATGCCCCTTTGTAGTGTTTTCAGGTCCAGTCCATAGGACCAGACAAAAACCGGAACTGGACCAGACCCAACCGCAAAAAAACTGGACTGCCGGTTGCGGTTGGGCCACTTTTGGGAGGTTGCGGTTGCGGTTTCCCGATGTGGACGAAGCTTACGCAACTCAACCTCAATACAAGTGCAGCAAACAACCACGACGGTGGCAAACGACGATGATGGCAGCAAAATGGCGGCGTCACGGGGGATCGCAATACGAGAAAAGGCAGCGGGGGTTGCACCCATCCCCACTGCAGAAGGTAAGTAATTTTTATTTTTATTTTTATTTTTATTTTTTTCTCAGCTACTAATTACACAAACAACGACAACAGCAGTACCAACACAAACAACACAAGCACCTGACGAGGATGACAGGCGGTGAGGACGAGGATGACAATGACGGCCACCACCACCACCCCGACAATGACAACAACACCCACAGCCCTCCAAATGGGATGACAGCGACAACAACATCAACAATAGCGACCACGAACATCACCACCACCACCACCACCACCACCACCACCACCACTATCACCACCACAACGACGACAATGACCATCACAACCACAACCACAACCACAATGACAACCACGACCACGACCATGACGACGGCCACGGCCATCCCACCACCAACCCCCAACATACCTCGTGGATGCGCACCGCCATGTCAATCAACGTCGGCGCTGCAACCACGAGGTAACCGGGACTCAGAGGATGGCCGTGTTGGGCACCCCACCACAACACCAGCAACAGGGCCGCCAACGTGCCAATGCATCCACAACCACCCACACACCCAACAGAGTGGCCAACGCATCTGCGCCTACCCGTGCGCCCAATGCGATCACCGACGTGCCCACAATCGTGGCCACCAACTACCAACTTGAACATGCCGGGGCCGCCAATGCCCCATTTTATTTATTAAAATTTAATACATTAGTTGGTAGTTAATATATTTACTTCGGTTCTGACCGGTTGCGTGCACGGTCCCGGTTGAGACTGGTTAGGACCAGTCCAGTCCACCCAAAAATAAATATTTAACCGGTCCCTATGGGTCCGGTTAAGGTTTTTGTGAAATTGTGTGATCTGTTAACCGGTTCAGTTCCGGTTAACCCAAATTTGGGCAAAAAACCGGACCAGACCAGACTTTAAAATACTACCCCTTTGGTTCCTTCCAGTTCCTCTGTTATTTCTTCCGATTCTTCCATTGTACATTCCAATGCCGCGCCCACCGTTATTTGCCCCACTACCTGCCCTTCCCAGATTCCTCTTCGCCCTCTCTCATCCCGGCTTCACATTCCCATTTCCCTCAGCAAGCTACATGCATCCGAGGTTGCTAGTGCCAAATCCAGGAGAGAGAGGCTTGCTGTTGCCCGCGCTGATTGTGCACTGGCCACTGTGGTTCCTCCAACCTCATCTCATGTTTACGATGATGATCATGCAAACCTAGTCTGCGCGGAATCGTCCTTCCTTTCCATTCGCAGTGATTGCCCTTGCAACCCCTCAAGCCCCTCCTACGATCTCAAGATTCCTCCCGCCAATTATTCTGAGGCCTCTCATCGACCTGACTCGGCAGTTTGGGAGTCAACCGTAGTGAAAGAACTCTCAACTCTTCACTCCATGGGTGTTTACACTCTGACTCATCTACCCCCAGGTCGCAAGGCCATCGGCAACCGATGGGTTTTTGAGTACAAAGTTGATGGCCCCGAGCCCATTGCGAAGGGGCGGCTCGTTGCTAAGGGTTTCCACCAAATCCCCGATGTCGATTTCGGCATGACTTTGGCTCCAGTCGCAAAAACTGCCTCCATTCGTCTTGTCGCCACATTGGCTTGTCAACATGGATGGGCACTCCAGTGTTTTGATGCTACATGTGCCTTTCTATGGGGCGACCTTGAAGAAGAACTTTACATGTCTCTTCCTGATGGCTTTCGACTCCCCACTGGCACCTCCTTGCCACCCGTCTCGTCCAACTTATCCGGCCTGGTCATGTGGTTGTGGAAGTCGATCTACGGCCTCAAACAGGCCTCCAACGTCTGGTACAAAAAGCTTCGCGGTGTCCTTGAGCGGCTTGGCCTTCGGCGTTCCGAAGTTGACCACACTTTTTTTAGCTTCTCAGGTACCTGGCGCGGTGAGATCATCCGTTGCCTCATTGCCATTCATGTCGACGACGGCTTAGGTGGCTCCAGTTCTTTGGCTTTCCTTCAATGGATTAAGTCTGAGATCCTCTGCGAGTTTGGTCTTAAGGACCTTGGCGATGTATCTCAGTTCCTCGGAGTACAGTTTGAGCGGAACCTGGCAATGCATGAATTTTGGTTACACCAGCGAGACTACATCTGTTCTCTTCTCGTTGACTATGAACTCCTCAACTGCAATGCTGTGTCCACTCCCATGGATCTGACCTGCGATCTGTCCGTCGCCGGCTCACCCTGCAATATCCGTTCAGAATTCCAGACCCTCATGGGGAAGCTGCTCTTCCTGTCCATCTGCACGCTAGAGTGGTTGTGCCTGACATATCACGTGACCAGTCTCTTAGTCAGTAGCAGTTCCCGATGTAGTAGTTAGTTCTTCCATCCTATCCAGTCCACCTTTCCCTCGAGTCCTGCGTGTTCCCCCGAGAGGTCCCTCGGGACCTCTCCATGTGGTGATGAGAGTGTTTTTCAACCCACGCCTCTCTTTCTTTTTTTCTCTCGGGTTCCCACTCCTGACAATTTTCTCGCGAGACGACTCTTTTCAGCCTCACCACCCACTGCTGCGCAACCACACATTTTGTCTCCATTCACGGCCGTACAACACTCAAATTACCCCCCGGTGCACATGTTCAACCCAATAGGGCCCCGCATCGCCCCCCATTGACCCAAAAAACACGCCCGCAACCCTTCCCAGCACCCAAGCGGCAGGCCACGTCACTGTTTTTCAAACCCCCAATTTTTCACTTTCCCTAGACCCAGCCATGTCCAGGCGACCCCCTGCAACTTCATTCAATGTTCTGGAGCCCCACATTCCCCATCAGGATCCCAGATTGCCTGTTTTGGACAGCCCGACAAAAATCGCATCACCGCCATGCGACCCCGTTGTTTTCATGCACCCGGACCTAAAATGCATGCATTCGACTCCCCGCACCCTCGGCTCATCTGCCAGAACCCCCCGTCACGCCTCATCATCTCAAATGAACCGCCCTGCACCTTTTGGTCACCCCACGGATCTGCCACGTCACCACTTTTAGACCCCCCGTTTCTCTTCACCCCCACCCCTACACGGACACATTCAACTCCCCGCACATTCGTTCCGCTGGCCAGGACCCCTCGCTCCCCTCAATTGCGCCAAACGAGCCCCCGCCGTCGTTTTCAAACACCCAGGCCACGCGCCACATCACCATCCTGCGGCCCCGTTCTGCCAATGTAGCCAGCCCCAGGTCGACTCACGAAGTTCACGGCCCACCCATTCACCATCCTGGAGCACCCCACCTGCCTCCAATACCACGAACGGACCATGCCCACCGTCCCCAGGCCCCCACCGCGTTCCACCACGTCACCACCCCCTGACCGGTTTCTTGCACCATGCCTGGCCCCGCGAGCCCTCGTTCAGCTCCCCGTGGCCCCATTCTCGACTGTGGTGACTACCCTGGACAACCCAATGGCACCATGTACCCCATGCCGACCCAACGAAGCACCGCGATCCCTTCGCGTGATACACCAACCCCCTTCGCGTCGAGATACTATGCCCTTGTTAAGTACAATCCTATGCCCCACCAGTTATTATAGCTTTCATTATAGACTCGTTCCCCTGTTCCCCCATCTACTGGATATCAACTACAGTCTACCTACAAGCTGTCACCACACTCCATCCACACCTGTTCACCCAGTTTCCACCAACACCGCTATGTTTTTGACCACCAACTTTTGCACTACACCAAGCACTTGCTGCACAATTCGCGTTTTTGGATCTTGCGTTGTGAGCCCTAACCCTTGCGAGGGAGGCATTCGGAGAGTTTGAGTTTGAGAGAGGAGTTCTATAGAGTCTGGTCATCTACCGCCTCCTGTGTGAGGACGACTTCCCGCTTCACGATATAAGGCCCTGGCCTTGACTCGAGGCATTCTGAGGGACTGGGAGTTGTGGCTTTAGAGTTTCTTGGTCAGTTTTGTTTGTCTTGTGTTCTTTTTTTGTAGCAGTATGGTGATGAGGGCGTCGCCATGAGGAGGAGGGCCATCTGGAGTGGTTGTGCCTGACAGATCACGTGACCAGTCCCTTAGTCAGTAGCAGTTCCCGATGTAGTAGTTAGTTCTTCCATCCTATCCAGTCCACCTTTCCCTCGAGTCCTGTGTGTTCCCCCGAGAGGTCCCTCAGGACCTCTCCAACGCGTCCAGACATCTCTTATGCCATCAACCGTCTCACTCAGAATAACTCAGATCCACGTCCGAACCACCTGACTGCTGCCAAACGCATTCTTCGTTATCTCAAAGGCTCTCAGGATCTCGCTATTCACTTCAAGTCCACCTCGTCACCTATGTCTCTTCTCAGCTACTCGGACTCCGATTGGGTGGGCCTTCAAGATCGTGTCTTGGTCTCTGGCAACTGCTAGTTCTATAGCGACTGTCTAATCGACTGGGCCTCTAAACGACAGCGCACGGTAGCTCTTTCATTGACCGAAGCTGAATACATGGCGCTCACGTCCTGCCTGCAGACCGGTCTTTGGCTTCATTCTTCTCTTACTCAACTTTACTTCCCTTCTCTCTTCCCATTGACATTCTTGGTGACAATGAAGGCACTATCTAACTCACTTCGAACTCTTCTCATCATTCACGCTCGAAACACATAGACATCAAGTATCATTTTATTCGTGAACATGTCGACTCCGGCTCCTTTCTCATCTCCTGGATCCCCACTGCCAAAAATGTCGCAGACATTCTCACGAAGCCCTTACACTGCGAACTTCACAACTTCCTCATTGCAGGCTTGTGGCTGGTATCTCGTCGAGGGGGTGTGTTGTAGATCTCCGAGTCACCTGTCACCACGTCATTCATCGTCATCCCCATTCGTGCATAGTTTTACTTCCGTTTTCACATGCTTATCTTATCAGTACATATACTTCCGTCCATTCATTCTTTACACCTCAGTCTTCTCCATTCTATGACTGAGGTGAGACAGTTTCCTTTATTTCTCTCCAGTACATAGACTCATATAGTGTAGACACGGCTTCTGTTCTACAGGTACTGAGAATACAGTTAGTCTTCTCCGTTCTATGACTGAGACTCCGCTTCTGTTCTACAGCATATCCCAAATCTAGGACGTTAATATTGTGATTCGAAACAATGCCTTCCCTGGGAAATCAACGACAGACCGTGTTTTAACAAGGGAACAAGTACCATCCGAGTTATTCGTGATGGCCCTGCTTCTTCGTTGTGCGCCATCAACTTGAGTGTTTGAAGAGACAAGGCCACGCCAGAGCCATCCGCTCCAGCTCGTCATCTCCTAGATCGCAACCACTGAACATCATGTCAAGGACTTTCAAGTGTCGCAAACAGGATCAGGTGCTGCATGTCCTATGATACAGCCATAGAACTTGTCGTCAATGTGTGCAACGTCCAAGGTTTCCAATGAAGGCTGAACAATGGCGCGACAATGTCTGAAAGTACTGAAGCTGATTGAGACCCGAAATTTACGTGGGCCACGCTTCACAGCTGATATGGGCAGATGAATGAGGTTGTGACATCTGTCTTGGCGGAGAGGACCAATACGGAGAGTTGCGCGAGCCCAGGTCCCGATTTCGTTGGGCCAAAGGGTTCCACAGTTAGTCTGCGAAGTCGGAGATATCGCAGTGTCGAAAATTTAGTTACGTGACGGATGGTGAAGGAACCAACTTTATGAAGTCTGATGCAGCCACCCCCACGGTTTCCCGTGCACGCTGATAGCCCAAGCCCAAGGTCTTAAGGGATGGACTTACGAGTTTATGGAGTGGATATAGGATGTTGAAAGCTCCGAGTCCGGTAGGCAGGGTATTCGATTTTAGTTCCAAGATCAGGATCAGAGCAGCAGGAACTGTCAAGCATCGCCAGATGGAGTCCGAAGAAAACTCACCACCTCCATGCTCACTCCATACTTCACAATATGATACACAATCACCCGCCGAGCATATTTGTTGAAAAATCAAGGTCGATGGACACAAGAGGCTTTTGAACTTGCTACGCTGGGAATCAGTTGTGCAGAGGAAGTATAGTATAGTAGTCGAACATTGTCACGGTGCCACATACCAGGGCTTTCATGGTCCCTTGACGTCAGATATCAGCGCTCAGCGCTCAGCGTTGTGCTGAGAAGTGTGGGAAAGGAGGATAACCATAGCAGGTCCAACGCAGGATCTTGAAATAATTTACAAGTTCTCGCCAGCCATACTGAGTGAATCGCTGCAAGTGGAGAAGATCGAGAGTACACACGTGATGACGATCAACCAAACAGATCTCCGACCGGTAGCAAACCACAGGTGACATTCATGTTTTCTGGGTATGTGAAGCTTTGTGTGCAGTTTGTCCCATTCACCGCAGAGTCCAAGTCACAGGAACATTCTCATACTACCGGATCGACTCCGCCCATATTTCAACGACTTCCGAGAGCTTTGTACTGAAGATGACCGCACCGTTTATTGCGTGGTCCACTTGGGTTTTTACTATCAACTACTACTAAAATAGAGAATTGTATGTATGAGTGTTTTTATTGGACAAAATTACCATGCAACAGGATGCCCACTGGTGCTAACCCCTATGCACCCAAAATAATCCATTTGCACCTGTGAGCAGAGGTAAGCACACAAACGTAGTGATTATCATAGATTATAATCTTCGAGCGCTCGTAATCACATGGGCAGTCTTATGAAGTCTTGCATAGAAAAGAACCGAAAAGATATGTGAAGCACAGGTCAGCGCAATGCCACATCTTCTCAGTGAAATACAACTGTTTCGTGATAGACTGTGCAATACTGTGCAGGGCATCCATTGTTGTAACCATGCGCACCCATGTGCAGTGGTGCGCCTGGGTCTAAATTTGTGATGCCATGATTTGAGCACCAAAGTAGTAGAGTAACAAAAATTTTGTACAACGAACTTAGGAACCGTACCAGATGCCAGTGGAAACCACCTTGCGGCGCTCTGGGCGACAGCACTTAGCCCACACCCAAGCCAGAGATGATGAACTATCAGTACAACCTTTAACTGAACGGAGGCGTGCAATAGAACCCGACAGGCAAGAAATGGCGGTTGAAACAGCCATCACCACACCTCCAATTTTTGTCGTTAGTGATACTGAGTCAGAAGGTCACGGTCCACTCGCAGGTACACAGTAACCCGCATCACTTCTGCTTGTCCAAAGAGACTCACTGCTGCTGAGGCAGCTGTAGAGATCGATATCAATACCATGACAATGCCGATTGACAACATGCCGCCACCCAGACACAGACGCCAGTTGGATAACCTCCCCAAGAGCGAGGAATTGTTTCAATCTTTTCTCACCACTCTTACGCAGTCAGAAGGAACGTTCTTACCGCCAGCTGGCTACCACAGCCCCAGCAGATCCTTAACACCCAAACCACTTGAATCTGAGGACTCGGAGGAGCACCGGCCACCGTTTACACCCAATACAACCACCACTATCCAAGTGAACCCCAGTTCATCCCCCACGTCTGCCACGGTTTTCATTGGCTTGCGCCGAGGCAATCTCCGATGCAGCTACATACAGAGCGGCTTGGTCCTTCAGAGAGACCCTTGTGCTTCTGATATCATAGAAGCCATTTTTGAATGTGACTGTATTCCTGGTCGCACCATCTCCAAGTGGCCTCAGGGCGAGATCTTTGTCGGAACATCGCAACAACCTGTGGATATAGAATCTAATGAGTATCAGCATCACTCGACCTGCTTCCAGGAGATTGGTCATCTCCATGAACTACTCGATATGCAACATGTAGGCAGAGCCGCTCTCTACAGAGTCATTGATCCTGCTGCAGACACGGAGTGCCGCACACAGTTGGTGGAGATGCACAGACTCAACAAATCGGAACAAATCTATGTACTTTACATTTTGGAAGAGGTAAGTACCGGCAATTACTTCAAGAACGGTATTTAACTGACGGAATTGACAGAACATTGCCGAACAGGGCATTGATCGTGCCATTTGTGACCCTCCTGCCGCAACGCTTGCTCCCCTTGCCAGTGTCTCCCGTCCATCGTCAATTGACTCATACTTAGATGAGCACTTCCCTGAACAGAAAGAAAGTTTGAATAGCTTGGTGTATCAAAGGTATGGCATGGCATACAAGCACTGTCTTTCCGAGTGCACCCTTCGAAATGTTGCCGATCTTGTTGGGGTAATATGGCCCATGAAAGGAACCGCCAAACCGAAGGTATTCCATGATACTGGTTTGGTTATCAAACTTGATGACCTTGCGCGCTGGGCTGGGATCAACCCGGGCTCATTCAAGAACATTCGAGCCAGTGTCGCAAAGGCAAGGGTCGCACAAGAGCGATTGCGCCGACAAAGTGCCCTTTCGTTGGACCAAAGAGATGCGTCTGCTGTCGGTGTCTTGGCAGTCTTATTGTCCGGAGAGCAGGTGGATTATCCTGATTTGAGTCAAACTTTTAACATGGCGGACGGTGAATGGGATGCAATAAGGATGACGGCTGATGGTTTGGACAGACTGGTCAAACGGATACTCGATAAATTCGGCGGTGACTAGACACTTTATCACTACCATACTCCCATTTCCGTGACCTGCAAAATTCCTTGTAGCATATGCTGTGTCAATTTTTATGTCGTGCTCTGTTATCCAGTCATCGCGCAAATTGAAACTATGTTTGCATCTTCAAAAATAAGGTGGTCCAGTCTCTTAAGCCGGTGACAGCATGGTGCTCTCATCTTGCTCATTGCCTAATAGTAGCCCAAAACTACTGCATGTATGATTGTTAGACTACAGGGTCATGTGTGGGTTTGCTGTATGATACATTGCCAGCCATGTATTCCCGGACGAAGTGAGCATTGCCCTCCATGACACTGTAAGCACGCCAGACGACTCGCCCTTTGTCATTGCCGAGTGCACGCTCAGCCTCGAGTCTAGCCAGGCAATGTCAGAATCCGGGCCACGCTACATAGAAATGAAACCCGACCTTCCATGATATACACCTGGCCTAAGACCCCATAGAACCACCCATATGTTCACAGCAGACGACGGCACTGGCAGGAGTTGCAATGGTGACATAGGAGGGTTTTGCAAAGTTGAATTGGGAGCCATATAGGTTGATGGGACAGATGGGACAGTGAGTTGAAAGGGCCCAACATCACCGGAGGCTAATGCAGCAGCATACGCCTCATGGGCCGCTGCAACTGTGCGAAAGCCTTGGTAGCGACTGGATGGGAATCGGTCTGTTTGTTTACTGCAGGCAGCCCTGGGATAGCTGTAGGTAGTGGGACGTGGCCAGTGGCATCAAGAACTCACCAGGAAAGAAAGACGCCAGTTGTGCGTCCATTGTAAACGGTATATGCTGCACTTTTGGATGATCTACCCTGGGATGTTTGCATGTCTTCATGGTGAAGAGTCTCTGCTGCTGCCATTGTAGCTAGAAATGGATCTTTGACGTCGGTAAACAAGTCTAATGACGGAGAGCATGCTGAGAATAAGATCGAATCAAGAGGATCATCGGGAGGATCAGGTGAATGAGGCAGAGACATAAGGTTGGGCTGTGGTGGTATCATGGCAATAGATTTGTTTAGCATTGAGGAGGCGTTGAGGCGAAAAAGCAGACTTACTGGTTATGAGGAACTTTGTTACGCCACTGCACCTGATTCAGGTGTTGGCGTCTCTCTAAAAAAAACCATAACACCAAAATGCCAGAACACCTGAAAAACCTTCATGCAGCTTACCATGTCTTGGAGGATCATGTGAGGGTGGCCTTGAGAACACAGGTTGGAGATGTGGAGAGACTGCGACAGCCCAGGGATCAAGCTTTGTTACTTCTATCTTCTGCAGAACGGGTATGCCTTGCCATTGACACGATAGCTGGCAAACTTATATTTTTCTTTTTACTTACAGATTTGTGATGCTATCCCTCCTGATGAATACTCAACCCTGCGTCACAGTATTGCCGACATGGTGACTGCTCTTGATGAGGCATCTGACCGGTCTGCTGACCCTCCCGAGACCGGACTGTCCATCACTCATCAAAGGTCTGAAGGCAGGGTTGGTCGACCAAGAATACACATTGATCCCACATTCCTCTCATTCGCCATGGAGCTGAGAGGACCCTCTCGCTTGAGCACGGTTATAGATTGCCATCCTCGCACCATTCGCCGGCGTGCACTCGAGTTGGGTCTGGTCACCCCTGGCGAACCAGTTTACAATGATGTGACTGCTGATGATGGATCGACCACTCGCACCTGGACTTCCACCACCTCACCAGTCTCAGTAATATCTGACAACGAACTCGATCTCGAAATAGCCAATGTCTTGGAGATTCTCCCGATGTTTGGACGCACAATGATAGCTGGTTACCTGCGTGCCAAAGGTTTGCGGATTCCAGTTACAAGAATCACTCAGTCATACCTCCGAGTCCACGGAACGCCGGCAGTCTTCGGCCCCAGACAAATACAACGGAGGGTGTATTGGGTTCCGGGCCCAAACTCTCTCTGGCATCACGATGGCCAACATGGTATGTGGGTATGCATAGTTCTGGGAGATTCTTACCTCAAGCCATTACAGGATTAATCCGGTGGAAATTGGTCACCCATGCCTTCATCGATGGCAAGTCACGTTTGATCACAGGTATCAAGGTCAGCAACAACAATCGGGCTCTCACGGTTCTCGGGGTTTTTGAGGATGCTGTCACCGTTTATGGGTGGCCAAGTCGTTTGAGAGGTGACCATGGTGTAGAGAATTTGAGGGTTGCAGAATGTATGGAGGAGGAGAAAGGTCCAGGACGGGGATCCTATTTGTGGGGGCGGTGTGTTAGGCACTCTATATCTTGTTGCTGTAACCCTTGGGGCTCACCTTGCTTCTAGAAGTGTTCACAATACGCGGATTGAGCGGCTATGGTTTGATTTTACCCAAGGTGTCGGTGGGAAATGGAAGGATTTCTTCATTGAGTTGGAATCCCATCATGGGCTGGATCCCGACAATCCTGCACATATCTGGCTTCTCCAGTATCTGTTTCTGGCACCCATCAATGAGGATGTGGCCGACTGGGCTAGGACTTGGAATGCGCACAAGATTCAGCTTCGGGGGGAAAGAAACCGGTGTCCTTTGGATATGTTCTTGTTTGGTATGGTCGAGGATGGGCCTCGCGGCATTGCCAATCTGATGCAGGGAGACGACACTGACCTAGACGATGTGGATCTAGCCCAATATGGTGTTGATTGGGAAGGGCAGGATGATCCCGTTTTGATGGGTCACTTTTATGCTAACAACCCACAGGAGACAATGGGGGGGGCCTTCGCACCTGTAACCACCCCTGATCAGTTATCAGGTGTGGCTTTCGATTCGCCTGAGTCGCCACTCTCCCCGCAGCAACTGGAAACACTGTCCCAGAGACTCAACGCAGTCATCGATGTAACATCGCGAAGCATGACTATCCGGCGTGTTATTTGGCAAATTGGGTTTGATTTATGTCGAGAGTTGGTGTCAACTTGATGTGGGGGAATTGCCATGTATTTTAGATATTGATTTTCATCTCAAGGTGGTCGTTATACAGCGCTCAGCTAGGATTTTTCATTAAAATCAAATTTTTGTATTGGATATGAGACGACTTGATAACATTTTGAAAGTCAATTAGATATGAAAAGAGCGGGGGTTAGAAGGGGTGAATGATTTTGTTAAGAGGTATCAGGTAGCATTGTAATGACCGTGTGTTTGAATGAGCTGCAAATGCACCCATACATCGAAGAGGGTGCTTGACAGCTCTTCCAGAATGCAAGCCTCCTTCATTGCATTGTCAAGCCAGGTGTTGAAAAAGACCTCGACCCGTCGATCACACGTGTGGAAGTCCAGAGGCGGTTCCGGAAACCCATCATTACATGCATAGGTAAATGTGGCAGGACGGTTGAAGACAACCTAATATTGGTGAGCAAAGTTAGCATCACAGGATCACATCACTGACCTCCAGTGGTGCATCATCCAGAGGTAATAAGTCTGAATCAGTTATCGCTAATAGAAATAGACGACATCGGAGGAGGGGATCCCCAATGTCGTTCGAGAAATTTTCATTGGAGACGGTCGTGCCTTTCAATGATGCTGGGTGACCCAAACCTACAAGATACCGCTTCAATCGAAGCTGGAATATATCGAAAAGGAGTATATTTATGTCGGATTCCTCGGCTGCAGTGGTAAATATGAGCCGGTCAATGATATCGTGCACATTGGTAACACGACGATTGTACATCCCTGCCAAGAGTAGACGTCCGTAGTTTATATCGTTGTTAGAGAACATCTGCAGACATTGAGGTATTCTTAGAGGTGTAAGATGTGATTAGAAGAGATTAGACTTACGTCGAGCAATCTTGTGCGACCAAAGATGTGTACATTAAAACCATCGCAGAATGCTTGAAACTCTGGATGGTTCCAAGGATCTGAGTGTCCGATCAGGACTGATGCCACCAAAGCCCTTGATATCCCTTGGTGAAACTCCAAACTGCGAGAACTCCGGAAGGCACTGACCTAAAGATGATCCACACATTTAGTATCTATATACTGAGAGAAACAAATATGTGTGGACGTACATCAGTCATTTCTAAATATTGTATCAGAAGTCGATACACAGGATCGTCGATAGCAATTTTTTGTAACGTATCAGCTGCCGAAAATTCGAACCATGGGGTTAAGATCTGCGCTGACTCTGGATCCAATGCTTCAATGTAGCTTAGCTCGAGATCCATGGACGTATTGCCGTAGATTGCGGCAAGCATCCACCATGGCGTGATTGGTTCTGGGCCTAAACCCAAGATCACCATGTGAAGAGCAGCCCAACTTCCGCAAACCCAGAAGTCTCGATTCCGGGCAGGTACCGGCATCGTGATCAGGGGCCAGAGAAGAGGGACCAAGTAGTCTCCCTTCATCCCCCAAAAAGATCTATCACTTGTTAGAAGCTTGGTTCCCTCGCGTAGAATGCCTCTCTGAGGCCCATGCCCAATTGCATGCTGCGATGACGCATCAGTCTCTCTCGCATAACTGTCCACATATAACATCAGTAACATCTACATAACTGTCTGAGGAGAGAATGCCTACATGCTAATATCAAGGTATGGTTCCAGGAAAGCGTGGACCTCTGTAACAGTACATGCAACACCAGGTTGTGCAGTGAACGAAAATGGGGCCAGTCTATATTGGAATCGAAAAAGGTCTAGCATTGTTCTGGCGATAACTGCTGTGTTTGGCCCTGAGATTTTGACGTTTCCTTCCTGAGGTCACAACGCAACCTTCATCTTAATAGCCGTTTGCCAGGTTTTTATATCAGAAGCTGTTGCACGGTGAACTTTTGTGGGCTGTGGCCTCAGCGGCGTATGGATTTCGATCTCGGTAGCAGTGACTGGGATCGCCGCAATAGACAGTAAGGATCCAAGGGTTGTAGTATCTGGGAAGTGATCTTGGTCCAATTGGAGCGTTGGTGATGTGGTTAACATAGGGGTGTTGAGATTACGGGGATGGGGAATCGGACGAGGGCGGGGCCGTCCAATTCCAGATGCTGTGATGTCGTGAGATGTTCCATTACGCTGCTGACTGCCATGTTGCTGGACACCTCCTTGCTCTACAATCTGGATTCAGAGATATGTGATGTGAGAGTTGCAATGTTGATTGATTGATTGACTCACAATGGCAGGCGGCGGCGGTGGCATGTGCACAGGCAATGTACGACTGGACGAGGCCACAGGGTGTTGAGATCGGTTCGCCATGAATCCCGCAGATGGTTCCAGACGACGGCGATTCCTGGCTCGATCATCTCCATTCTAAGGTGGGAGATAACCCGTCAGTGCTACCCCCAGGTCATGTAGCTAAGGCTCCAGCTCACTGAGATAGAAGTTGACCGTGCCCGAACCTGCAACACACTACTGGTACTGGTTTGCGGTACTCCAATATCTTGAGCTGCCCTCGGACATGTTGTAAGGCAATGAGCTAGATTCTGAGTTTGCGGAGTGAGCCCTTGAAGAGCGTGCCAAGGGAAGCATGCATGTCGGGATGTGGTCATTCCGTCAAATGCAGCCAGTGGCCCAGAAAAGTTCCCAAAGCTTGGCGCTTATAGGGGAGGTGTTTCAGTAACAAAACGAGAACGACACAGCGCTGTCTGTCAACACACCAATGAACAACATCTCAATTGTGGAATCTTCCGGGTTTTTAACCTTTTGACTGATTATAGATAGATGTGGGTGGTCAAACTCCCAGGAGACAAGATCAGATGCTTTGAATTGACGCGATGAGGCGGGCTGATTGCTTCGGGGATACACAATGTGCCAAGGAAGGTGGTGAAACTCGTTGCCGGCGGGGTAACTCAGCAAAAGCTGAATATTCCTGGAGCTAAGGTGTTGGCGAAGGGCTTCATCAAGCTGCTGCCAGACGGGTCCGGATCTAGGGAGATTGATACGAAAGTGTAAGTCGGCCCTGCCTAATGCTGCGATGACCTTGGGAATTTCTGTGTTCTTCCAACGGTATTGACCAGACGGGTTTGCCGCAAGTTCAAACTCATTGACATCCTGTAACAAAACAATTTAGTGGAGGTGGGTTTAAAGGAACGTAAAACTGACGGTGAAAGGTAGAAGTAAAATCTGGTACTGCTACGCTTTGCAGGGCAGGCGCACTGCTGTCAAATGCATTGATTCGAGGTGGAGGCCGAGGGGTGGTTGATCCACCTCGCCCTCTTCTTCCTCGGCCCCGTGACGTCCGAGAACTCTGGGCCGTCTGCTGGTGTTGAGGTAGGTTGCGATGCGCACTGGCCATTCTCTGAGCTTGTGCACTTCCCAGAGTGGCAGCTGGCGGCACAAAGGCACGAATAGGTGATTGAGAGAACAAGGCTGTAGAGGCCGGCGGTGTGGAGTCTGTGGACAGAGGAGGTTGGCTTGCAGTGGTTGCTGAGCGCAGGATCGGGGCGTGGGCCATCCAACCGGTGCCACAGACACAAGTACTGAGGTAAGTCCATGCCGCGTCGGTCTGTTTCTCAGCGGTTAACAGCAAGCTGGCTGGTTATTGAGTAAGGAACCCACCGAGAAAAATCCATGGCATTGATTGCGGCTGGAGTCGCCTCGGCACATCTCATAATGGGGGTCGTCTGCTGCAATGGTATAAAGGTGTGCAAAGTAGCTGTGGCCACACAAGCAAACAATTCCAGCCTCGAGTGATGGCAAAATCTAGTGAAATTGGAATCAGCCTAGTGGTGTCAGTGAAGTTGAGCGAAACATACTGTTGATATGGTGCCAGCGTCCTTGTCCGCAAAGCAAAACATGGTACAGTCTTGACAACAGGAACATTTGCCCCGTTCTGGCAGATTGGTGGACATGGAGAAAGTGTGTGGGCCTTAACACAAAGTCGGGGAAAGGGATGAAATAAGATTTAGGAAATCAGACCAATTAAGTGGACGATGCGGGGAAATTGTGACTAGAAAGGACTGTGAGGGGGGTTATAATTAAAAGGAGAAGTACCGTGAGTGGGAGGAAAGGAAAGGGATGATGCGACTGAGCTTGAAGGATGGTTCGATAAAATACAAAGATTATGTGTTTCATTATAATTTTTGTAAGGAAGATGCAAATGGGTGCGCACTGGTAAGCAATGACAGAGTAGGTAGAAGTGGGCCCCGCATGAATGGTGCGATGATGTGCAAATCAATGCTGTAAACTTCACTGTGAAGCACGCTGCTGCACACTGAGGCACACATAAGCACAGAAGTTACCGGAAGTCACAGGAAGTTTCGGATTGCACGACAACGCACGACAGCGCATGGATTATAATACATTCCCATATCTACAGGAAGTACAGGGAAGTAAAGGGATTTCTAAGTTATTTCCAGGTGATAATACATGCGACATTGTGCAGCACCGTGCATCACCCTGCAACTAGGTGAAACCCATTGAAAACAGATTATATCTGGTGCTTAAATGTTAGTTCAGGTGCGTGGGGGCACTCTATCACCTATGCTCATAATTTTGTCCAATAAAAACCCTCATATGTATGGCATACAAAAAGTACAAAAGCATGCATGTACCTTTATTCTGATTATTCGGGTTGGACGCACTGTCAAGAAAATGCGACAATGTTGAAGATTTCAACTAATAAACGCCCTTACAATCATAAATCCTCTCATGTTGCCAGCTCCCTTCGACCTCACTTTTTAAAAACAGCAAACACCTCGTAGTCTGCGACTGTGAAATTCCCCCCAGCGAGGGTAGAATTCCCCCCAGCGAGGGTAGAATTCGAAGCACCGGGACCGGTATAAGTATGACCTAGCTTGCTGTATGAATTTGGATTCGGGGAGTTTGATTTATCGCATATGTGTAAATCGTGCCCACCACCGAAAGTGGGCCCATAATTTGGATTGTTGTAAGCGGCATTATTATGGTTCTGCGTGATTCTAAACAAAGCCGACTGCTGGGCATCCTTCAATGCGAATAAGAAGTTGTTGTCGAACCGGGAGTAGCCACCAAGCGACGTCCATGAGTTGAAATTGACCCCGCCGAAGATACGCCCATTTGTGCTCTTCACGAGCACAAGCGTAGGGCCTTGGTTGTCGCACCGTTCATGGAAGGTGGACCCCCGGAAGCCGTGAGTTGACGCTTGGTGCAGAAGATTGAAATTCAGATCTGCAGATGAACGACACCCGGAGATGATGTTGGGTTCAAAAATCCATTTCTTCAGAAGCACCCACCAACCACCATCGTTTACAATTTTACTTTTGGTCTTCATCAAATTTTTTGGGGGGGACCTCGGGGACTCGAAAGGCAGGATCTTGTCCCGCTGAAAGAAGAAACGTTGGAGCTGGATATACTGGCGCGGTGGCAAGAAGAACATGAGGGCCTCGGTTGTGCATGCGTAGAGCTCTGGCTCCATGAGGCTGAAGCGGATCGCTGGGGTCAGGTGGATAAGGTTGGCCTTCAGAATATCGAGCTGTCCGGCCGAGATGAGTGGCTTGTCGACCCCTTCCACCACACCGCCCTTGCTGCCGCTCGATGCCGCCTCAGAGTTAATGTCCGTGTCGTCCTCGTTGGTGGCGTTCATCCTCAATTGCGACTCAACCATGGGTTTCAGGACGTTAGTTTGATGACACGCCCAGTTCAAGGCTAACTCCCATACGTCAAACTCGGTTAAAGGGAGCAAGTCAGAAGCGAGGATCTGCTTGATGATTTGAGGAGGAATCTTATTGAGGAACGCGGAGAGCAGGTCGGGGGAATTGAGGATTGTTCCGATGTTGTCGAAAGTAAAGTCGAGAAGTTCTTGGAAGAATTGGGAAAGTGTATGCTGACGTGCAAGGGTTAGGCCAGGGATGAGGAACTCGTGGATGGCAAGGTTGAGTGGAAGGTGCTTCGGCTCTTTATCATCGGCATTCTCGTCCTCCTCCTCATTCGACATAACCTGATTCAACACCTCCACGACCTTGGCTTGGCAACCTTCACTCAGCTCTCGCAATTCCATCTCTTCGGCGGCAGCGATCAGATCAAGAAGTGCAAGATCATCGACGTTGACGTTGCCAGTGTAGATGTAGTGCAGGACGGCATGAAATGTTATGTGTGAGATGTTGGGTTTGCGGATCACACCGTCGGACTGCTCCATCCAGTCATTACAGAGCATCGTGTCGAAGTATTTGGAGCGGTAGCGGAGGATAAGCGAATGTCCGTACATCGTGACTGGCTCGGTGGGCCTGTGCGTCTTCAAGTTGGAAGCTGTCGCCGGTTCAGAGCCGCCCAACAAAAAACGAATATCGCTGCCATCGGGGTTGTTGACGAGCATGGCCAAGTCTTCGGAAAGCTTTATGGAGCCGGAGGCATAGCCTAAGGTGCGGGATCTGAGCTGGGGCATGCTAATGGTCTTTCCACCCTCCTGAGAGGCTCATGCGGTTAAACTGTCCCAATCTCGGGTGCTTTGCACTGCCGCAGAGTCCAAGCCACAGACAGGAACAGAATTTCCCATGCTAATCATTACTTCCGAAGTCCGAGTCGTACACGTAGGTTGCCAAATCTGAAATTTCTGACAAACTGTACCGGACGACCTCGACCTATTTGCAGTTGCTCAGCCACTAGCGCTATAGCTGCTTACCTTCTTCCCGCGATTAGTCGATATCAACGATTTGGTTGAAAGCTGAGCCAATCCCGAGGATTCCGATCCAGTAATGCTTGTCAGCAAACACGTGATCCACAATCAAGACATATCATCGTCTCACTTGGCTGGCGCTTATTGCTTCGAAAAGACTCGCTAGAAAGGGGCACCAATATCAATCCCTGGAGTCTCCTGTGAGTCCAGCATGGACACCGCTACTGTCAACTTAGATAAAATTTGGCCGCATCGTGCATGATTCCATTGAAGTGTCCAAGCGTTGCACTGCCACGTACCTTTCCTATGTATCGTTGGCGCCCTGGGGTAATTGCACGGCTGTACTCCACACTGAAGCTAACACCATATGGTACGAATGACTGACGTTGTTGGTAGGTCCTATACTCGCATTCCCTCATTCGTTATCATCAGTTTTGTTTCCAGCCGATGATCCTCCCAAGGGTCTCCGAATTCTGTGCTTCGACGGGGGCGGTGTTCGAGGCAAAGCCAGCCTTTGCATGTTGAGGGAAATCATGGACAGGATTGGACCAGGGGTCAAGCCTTGCGACTTCTTTGACCTCATTGCCGGGACATCCACCGGAGCTCTGATAGCCATCATGCTCGCAAGGCTAGGCTACACTGTTAGTGAAGCGATCACAAAATACGACGAGTTGAGCCCGCGGATATTCTCCAGTGTGGAACCCGAGGGGGTATGGATTAAAAGTGGTACTCCTCTAGTCGACGAAGGTCCCGCAGAGATAGCCTTTCGGGAGATTGGTCGTGTCGGCGGCGAAGACGGGCTTATGGGCAGCGGTCATAATCAGCGTTGCAAGGTTTGGCTTTACCCTCTTTTGCATTTACTCATTGAGGAAAATCGCAGTGTTTTGTTACCACCGTTTTGGAGGATCGTCCGACAAAGCTTGTTCCCATCCGTTCGTATCCTTCTGCTGATAGAACGGATCCAGTCACATCCACAGGCAGCAGTTGGAAGATTTGGGAAGCAGCACGTGCGGCCACGGCTGCCCCTGTGTACTTCAGATCGGTTGCAGTCGCTGGTTGGAAGTTCATTGACGCAGGTGCTGGATACAACAATCCCTCGTCTGAAGTATACCACGAAATTACACGCAATATCCCCGAATATAAGAATATGCACATTGCGTGTTTCGTCAGCATCGGAACGGGGGCCAGTGGGGCTCGGCCACCTCCAGCGAGCAAACTGAGAAGACTCGGAACGCTCGATCTCTCGGGCATGAAACGCCGAGCAACAGACCTTGTCCAGTATCTTAGCGCCATTGCTGCGGCTACTGCAAAAGTCGATGTAGAAATGCAGCGTCGTATGGAAAACGGGTAAGCATCGTTTTCAGCCCTCAGTCAGGACTTGCCATACTTATACCCCTTCTTTCTCAGTCCTTATTTTCGTTTTGATCCTGGTCACGCCGTTGGATTGATCAATATGGCTGATATTTCTAAGCTTGGAAGAATGGCACATCTCGTGTGGGAACATGTACAGGACAATAGAGCGGTCGAAACGCAACTGCAGTTGTGTGCTGAAACGCTGAAAGCGGCATCCTTCCTAGAAGGCCAGTCCGTGACACCGGACCCTGGGACCACAGATGTGCGCCTTCCCCAAACTTAAAGCTACGACAGTCACTAACCAATGTTGGACAATTACCAGCCGCCACCCGAACCTGCTCTACCGCCAAAACCGGAAAACCGGTACGACGTGAGGAACCTGGTGGACGTCGTCCTCAATAAACCTGGTATTTTCATTGCTTTGCATCATACAATTGCTACTCTGACCACCTCTGAAGAAGAAACCGTGCGATTTCTTTTGATGTTATCCTTATCTCAGAGTTTCGACAGCGTGTTGAATGTACTAGACGATCTATATTTCAGCCAACCTTTGAGTGATACATCAGCAGCGCAAGTCTGGTCCGTATTTCCTTCTTAAGCCGAAATCTGCTTCTCATTATTGTTCTTGACTCAGCATCTTGAGCCTTGTAACGAAGGTTGTGACTCATCTCTGGCTTACCGATCCGCAAAACGAAACACTTTCTAAACGCTTTGTTTCAAACCCACCCCCAAATTACCCCTGCGTCGCCTGGCAACGATATTCCCTAATCGAGGCTTTGAAAATGGCCCAAAAAGAGGACCAAAATACCATAGAAGGCTTCATAACTGCCGCTGGTGACAAATACTCGGATGTCCTTGCAGAAGAACTAGCAGAAGCTCTGGCTGTTCTCGAAGACAGACTGAGGCGTGAGGACCCTGTCGGCGAATGTGTTCGTTGGTTGGCGAAGAATAGTCCCCGAGATTTTCTGTCATTTCCCGAAAGAGTACGTTAGGGTTTCCTGTCTCCCCCCAGTTAGCTAAGCCCCTCTCTAAAAGGTTACAGGCTGGGTTCTGCAGTGTATCCTACTCGATGCAAAACCGGAAGATGTGAAACAAAATTATCGGCTATTTTACAAGGTGGCACAGGTACTAAATTTAATCTGCAAATCTCTCGTCTTCACTCAACGATCGGCCAAAAGCATTCGAAAGAAATCCTTAATTTTTCGGCCATGCGTGCGATCGTGTCGGCATTGCACTCACTCGACAAACTCCGTGCAGAAATCAAGTTTAATGCACCAGACCTGGGCAGTATGGGACGTCTTTCTTATGCCCATGAGATACGAGAGACGCAACGTACCAATAGGCCCTACCTGCATTCCCTTGGTATGTCACATATGATCCATTGACTCTCATTGACCGCTCACACCTGCAATTTGTAGAGGATGTTGTAAAGCCCCAACTCAGCATCGACGTTTCTAGCGTGACTACGGCTCAGCAAATCCATTGGGACGGATGTCAGGTCCTCCTTGGCGAATTAAACACGTTCACGTCCAGTGAGGCTGCCCGACTCACGAGTCCTCTAGAATATTTGTTTGGTCGAAATCGGGTGGTGGGCTGCGTTAAGAAAGGCCTCATCAATGTCAAGCTTATTCACAAAGTAGAACACGAAGTCAAGCATGCTATAAGGCGGATTAGAGCTGCGCGGCCAAACCCACCACCTCTGTTTCAGACCACATCCTCATCCTCTCATTCTGGGTCCTAACCTTTCTTGCATAGTTCCCTTTACTTATTTTGGCTTACACACGAGATTGATTGTCATTTATAGATATATAGTATTTGAGCACAGCACCTAAAAGTAAATTCTGGTCAAATGTTATTAGACGCTGCGATGCTGTGCCTGCCAGGTACCCAAACACAGCCAGCCAATATGCCAAGCATAATGAAGCATTCCTTAAGACGCTTGAATTCACTGCTCCCAGCAAGCCTTTGTCGCTATGTCACCTCCACTCGAGAACTTGCTATCGTATGGAGAACGGAAAGGACTGAAAGTGGGTCCCTTTATTTGGCATTTACTGTACGCTTCGTTGATATCTGACCATTCGACAACTCGAAGGTGCTTATGGCCGCTGCATTTTTGTCCCTCGTAACAACATCCTCTCTGCTATTTTTTATTTCTGTACGCTCCAGCGTCAACCAGCTACCAAACTCGTTGAATCAATTTTTTTCAGAATAAGGTGCTCCAATCGCGCAAGCCAGGGTCGGACCTGATGTACCCCATCACGCTCTTCTACTTAGTGCTGCTCTTCTGGGAATTCCTGCAGAGCATTGCATGGCTATTGAGCATCCAATGGATCCACCAAGGTGCAGTTGTGATGGGGACTTGCTGCGTCACTCAAGGTATTCTACGTGTCTCATTTCTTTCACACCTTGACATTGAGATTCTTGTAGCAATCCTAAAACAACTCGACGCGACTGGCACGGCGCTATCGATTATGGGCATGTCGTGGTGTATTCTTCACGACTATGTACTCGCTACTGCTACCAATCTCAGTTTCAAGTCAGGCTGCATCGGTTTGGCTATTATGTTTATAATCCAGGCGATACTCATCGGCGTTCCGAATGGCATCTACCATGGCGCATTCAATTATTACGCGCCCGTTGGGTGAGTATGTCTGCATTATCATGCACCCCTCTGCTGATAACTGTTGGCGGAAGATTATGGGTACGGTCATTCGGATTACCATACCATTGTTTGCTGAACGGTCCTTAGTGTTTTATAGTATCCCAGCATCCCCGGGATCACCTTGCGGCTAAAATCGCCACCCATTACGTCTGGTATTGGGCGGCGGCGGCGTTTTCTTTCTGCACTGCTCTTGCATATCTAGTCTCTGCATACCTTGGTGGCAAACGACTACCGGCGGGCTTTTTCTGGATCGGATTTCCGATGGGAGAGAGTTCTCTTCTCCGAGTTGGGCCTATCAGTCTCGACTCTCGCGAGCGTGGCAATCCAAAATGGGGCTATTCGTGCGATATGACCATCTCCCGGCACACTATCAGCTTCATCCTTCCAATCCCCATACAATACTTCGACAACTATTATAGCGTTCAGCCTAATATTGGGCTGGCGGCCCTGAACAACAATCAGGCTAATGCCAATAACCTTTCGCCAGTAAGCACAATCAGTGATGCTGATGCCCCGCCACCCGATGCTTTGCGGGCGAACCAAAACGCCCAAATGAAGGCTGCTCTGAAGCTGCTGGTGTGAGTACTTTGTACATGCCCCAACAATCTGCACTCATGATTACGTCCAGGTTTCCACTTTGTAAGCGCCTCTCCATGTCGTGCGGAATGTTAACTTGATGACCAATGAGCTTTCAGCCTACATGGCACTAGTTATTCCCCTTTCAGTGGTGCGATTTAAACAGTTTCTGGGCGACACGTCCCTTGGATCAGGTGCAGCATTAACCGTGTCTGTCCTGTTCGCCCTGACTGGTTTTGTGGAATTCCTGTTGTTCGTCACCCTCCGGCCGGCGTTTGGTGTTGTGTTTTGAAGCCTTCATCTATGAATACCATGACTCTGAATACCATAACATTTGTAGTAATCGTGTGCTTGATTTCGCAGCCACTTTGCTTATGATGTTTTTGAAGTAATTGCTGTCGGTTTTACTTTAACGACCATAAGACCTTCAAGTGTATAGTCTGCGTCATTTCTGGACAATGTGTTGTGAAGAACATCACTGCAGCGTCAAGCACCAGCTTGTTTTCGCAATCCATGTGCATGTGTCGTCAAATTTATATTCATTTAGCAACAGTTATGGAAGCCAGCGTAGTAATACCGGTAGTATAATGGATACTCGTTATTTGCAGAACCTTGAGAAGAGCCGAAGACGTGCGAGTTCCCATCTGCAATTAGTTGATAGCACTGCATTTCATTCAGCGGTACCGGTAGAGCGTTGACCCATCACCCGTGCCATATCTGAGCGGCAAGCATAGAGGCAAATACGGAGCCGGCTGAATGCAAACTTCACAAAAATTTCTTTACCTTGAGGTTGAAACCTTGGGGTAAATTCCAACCAATCTGATGCGTAGTAGGCTCCCCAATCCCATCAGGATAAGAATTAACCCACGATTCCGACTAGGGGATATGTCAAGCCATTCATATTTGAGTGTAAAGGTTTTATCGTGAGATATCTCTCGGGTGTGCTTAGTGGGGATGGCCTGATTGTCGTTCGGTGTCGGTCCGGAGTTGGCTGAGGAAGCTGCGTGTGCGTTCCAGAGATTGAGCACGACGCGTCAAGACAGTAAGACCGTGAACACGAGTGTAGGATCATCGGTAGAAAAATGGATGAGCAAGTCAATGGAAGGGAAGATAGTAGAGTCTATAGCTTACGTGAGATTCACAATACTCGTTAACGAGTTATGGGTCATCAAAAAGATTAGAAGATTTCATGGTGAATATCGCAAAGAAGTAGTCCCTCCATATAACTGTCAGTAACGTGTATCGGCATGATTTTTCCAGAGATCGTAGGTTTTCCGGCGCTCAACCTGGAAGAAAGGATATCGGTGGTGAGTCCGGGACGGATGGCACACACATCGAGCCGCTTCACGTACATGAAGGTAACTGTGCCATATAAAGGGGGCATCTGTCGATATCAATATAACGCTCTGCGCAACCGATCTACGAAAGTGGGCTAAATAATATTGCTCACCCCAAATGAAATCTGCCATCCAAGAGGAGCTGGTACCGCATTGCATGGCCCAGGGCCGGGGGAACGACGGACTGGCGGAGACGTCAAGCTGACCAAGCTTCGATACATACTGCAGTCACCAGTATAGACTCGGAGGAGAGTATAATTGCTATTGCCTGATTCCGTGCATAGAGCTAATGGTCTCATTTTAGGATATGGATATAACGATACGAGTCTTTCCAAAATTGTAATAACTTACCGCGAGTTTCTTCTTCCAGATGCGCTGGTACTCCTGCGGCAGGCAGATTACCCAGTCCCAGCTATATATACAGAGCCTATTGCAGTCGACGAAGTGTTAGTTATTTATGACCGGCAACATGCAGCGAACCACGAATGCTCCGGCAGCCCAAACCAAAATTGCTTGGACCTGCTTCTGTTTGACTTGCGCTGCATGAGGAATGGCTACAGGTCTGGGAGTTAAAGAGATGGTATGATTAGCGTACAGGCGGCACTGATAAACTGGGATGGAGTATCATAGAGGCATCCTCAAATTTCGACAACTCGAGACTAATGAGAATCTCCCCAGACTGTGTGGCATTCAAATTGACGTGTTTTGAACCAGTGCTGTGGGTATATATACAACAGGATTTGGAAAAACAGTCGGCTTCCGAGTGGTAAAGGGAGGTCTGACTAGTATAGAGTTATCAAACAAAAATAAGATTTTGCAATTCATTGTGGAGCTCACTTTGACAGAGCTGCGAGTGTAATGACGAGCGGACGGTAACCGTCTACAAGCATGTCTTGCCAGTTTTGCAGCCATGAAGTATGTGATGCAAGTTGTATCGATCAAATCAGGGTTTTCCGACTCCGAGTGTTGACACGTTTACGCGTTTACGCGTCGCGCTAAGCGCTAAGTACGAAGTGAAGACTCAGTCAGCAAAGCTCGGACTAGACTCGTGACCAGTGCCGTTCTGTGACGAGCAAGCTCTTCGACAGAGCTTGCTCCAGAGAACGAAGGGCAGTCACTAGCCTAAGCTCGGACTCGGACTCGGGCATCAACGTTGCATCAACTCGGACGCGCCTTATCAGAAATACCAACTACAAGCTGTACATACGCTCGCGATCATGGCCATTATCGGTGCCATATCTGGCTAGTGGCCTCGAACTGGCACAGTGATCTTGCAGTGCATGCTTTGGCTGCAGCAAGGGCGGCAGTACGTATGGAACCGTTTACACCCCATTGCAGACGCACTCACTAATCTGTTTACAATGCACCGATCTCATGTCGATCGTGACGCGTCGAACTTCTCCTCCCCTTTCAAATGCTAAACAATACCCATACACCGTTCCCATGACGTGGCTTGATATAGGTTATTGGCACGTCTCTAATGGATTCGATTCATAATATTATTAATAATGCAGCTTGCGCAGTCGAACTCCCCTCCTTTGTCAGAAATCCAATGCGTGGCAACTTCGCTTTTGGTTACTGGACACGTATGACAGGTCCCACGCAACGTAACGCCCTGGCCCCTTGCAAACTTGAACAGTATAAAAGGAACACACTATGGACATGCCTCATCTAACTCCTAACCCACAACCACATAATACACCTGAACTACCCTTACTCACAATGTCGGAAGCGATTACTCTGTACACCGTCAAGGTCTGCATAATCATATTTTCATACGCACGAGGGACACCAGTTGACCAAAAACAACATTTTAAACCTCTCTAGTTGAGCCCTTTCGCCAAGAGGGTAAGTGACTTGCCGCGTTTCGCTCATATTTATTTCTGAACTTGAACACGTAATGCATAGGTCGAGATGGCTCTCGAAGAGGTTCAGGCAGATTATGTCAAGTACAACGTCAACCTTCGAGACAAGCCTGAGTGGTTCACATCCCAAGTGAACCCCGCCGGTCAAGTGAGTTTGTTCTTTCACTCAACATAGAATGACTTTATTACTGACGAAATATTCTCTCTACCGCCTCGTCTTTAAAAAAGGTCCCCGTGATAGCTTACGGCGGGCCCAAAGTCTCCCCCGAGCAACCCTCCCCAGAGTCCGCGAAACTAGCCGAATCCCTCATCCTTCTAGAATTTATCGCCGACGTCTTCCCCAACTCGTCCATCCTCCCCAAAGATCCCGTCAAGCGAGCCAAGGCCCGTTCCTTCATCGACAAGTTCACCAAGCTCCAAATGAAATTTACCGGTGCGGTAAAGCAAGGTGAAATGGACGGCCTCCTTGCGGGAGTCGAAGAACTCCAAACTTTGCTGCCCGGGACGGGGAAGAAGTACGCGCTTGGCGATGATGAGTTCACTATTGCGGACATTGCTGTGGCACCGTTTTTAGGCATGTTATACCTTGCACTGGAGACCGACCTCGGGGCATTCACCGAAGGAGAAGGCACGAAATACTATCAGATATTGGAGACGGATCCGAAATATGCGAAGTTCAAGAACTATGTCCACAAGATCAGAGACAGAGAGAGCTTCAAGGCCGTATTTGAACCGGTATTGTTTGACAGTTTTAATTTATATTGTGGAAGTCTCACCGTGTTTTACCATATCGAATTTTCAGGACGTTATCAAACAGCATTATACGGCTCACTTTGCGAAGAAGCATGTTTAATTGCGGATGGATCTCATAATCCAGAATGATGTAGCAGTGTTGAGTAAAGGTTTCGAAGAATGTTCTTCTAAGAGCACAGTTTGACTCGTAAGTGTGTGGCCATTAGCCAAATGTAAACCAGTTTATTAACGATTTGTGGTGTAATATTACGCGTTCGATTTCTCGTACACACGATTGCTCATTATCGAATGGCCCAAACCCCCATCTCACAAACACCACAAGTTTCAGGATCCTCTTCGAGAGCCAGTTGACCGCCATTGAAACCCAAATCATCGATAGCCAATCCTCACCAGTCAAACAACGGAAAATCTCCATTAGAAATCTCCCAGAAGCGACTGATAAGTCCATCGGTCATAATTTCACTCAAGACCATCTCTCGAATACAATCTTTCCACGCGTGGGAGAGCGACAAGTGCAACAAGTTGGTTGCAACGATCCGTGCAAGCAAGCGAGGATGTGAGATTGAGATGTATCCTGCGTTATGCGAATTGTTGAGTTTTATCAGCGAGGGCATATCTTGTCAGTCTTCTACTTCCTTAGCGAACCCGCCTTCTGATCATTTTGTGACTTTAGCGTCATTGGAACCCGCGGCGCGACCAGAGAACCCAATCCTTTTCATCGACCATCATAAAAATGCACCAACCCGCTCGTCCACAAAATGGCGTACAGACAAAACCAGACATTCTCATGGTGGAAGGTCCGCAGATTCTTTATCCGTTATGCAAGGATAGCTCGACGGTCTACGGAGGTGTACCTTGGCATCGAATTATTGGCTGCGTCGAGCCGAAACCTATCATAAGTCCAAGAGTGCAGCTCTCGTCTTACCTCTGGGACCACATGACGGCGCGACCAGATATGCCAGGAGTTTATGGCCTGGCCATAAGAACCTTGGGGTACGAAATACTATCGTCCGATGCATCTCACCATTTGGCTTCCCCCACTGCCCTTGACGCAGGGCCAGGCACTGGTGGGTGTGCGAGGGTATGCACCGGCCGGCCCAGCCCTCTTCACTTCTGCGGGAATTTTCATTGTGGACGATTGCTTCCTTGATAGTGGACGCCAGCATCAGCAAAACCGGATTTACGGTCATAGCAAATGGTCATTTCCATATAGGTATGTATCCCCAGTTTTTTTTTTTGCCATGGTCTTAGTTTCCTTTGTTCACAGGTGTTTGATCATTTTGTTTACCCTCTTTGCTATTACTATGAAGACGTGGAAACTTAAAAAGGGTGTCAGTTATTAGTTAATTTGCAAGTTAACGACCTCCTAGTTTCTTGGTGGACCCTTACAGTCTTGATGAAATCTATTGATTTTGAGTTCCTTGAGTTCTTCGAAAATCAACACAAGGGCAGGTTACTCGTGCATGGGTTAGGAGTAATACAAACTGGAGATAGCAAATTCTCTGCGCCGTCCGTCAAGGTGCAGGTCTCGGATTCATGACAACTCCATACCAAATATCCATCGTAGTGACTTTCAGATCGGCTTGCATGAGGTTCTCCTTGCCAGAGCGAGTGGCATCTATCAATGCTTCAACGACCGCCCTTTCTCTCTCATTTTGCACAACTTCCAATTCCTTCCTGAACCCTTCTCCGAGCATGGCTGCTACTTCCCATTTACCATCAAACATCTTCACTGGTGCCTTGAGCATGCCTTCATCGACGATGATGAGCCCGATATCTTCTATCAAGTTTTTGATCCGCAAGGGACTGAGTACGGTGCGAACGTTCGATGTCGATTGGGGCTTGCGACACTCGAGAGAGGCGTGCGCGAGTGCTGCCATGATGTGGGGCACTGAGGTGGGATCAGTGACAGCCAGTGCATATTCGGCGAGGCAGACCCGTTTGGCTCGAGAAGAGAGGGCTTGGAGGGTATCGAGGACGACAGATGGGGAGGAAAAGTACCAGATGCAATGCGCTAAGACTGCGACGTCATAATACGTATCTGTCGAGGCGAGGAAGTCGCGAGTATCAGCCTGATGGAACGTTACACGGTGGCCAATCGGGGATGTCTTCATGTATGCGTGCGCTTGCGCGAGGGTCCAAGGAGCACCTACATCTACACATTCAGGGGATTTAGAATTAGATGTGGAGGGAAACTCGCCATAATCAGGAGATGCGGGGTCGACCGCTGTTATGCTTCCATTGTCACCGACAGCTGCTGCCAATGCCGCGGTGCAATCGCCTTGACCGCAGCCGAGCTCGAGGACACGATCCCCCTCCTTGATATTCCACCTCGACACCAGGTTGATACGATGTTCGATCTGACCGACCTGGATGTCTGAGCATCCAGGATCAGAGATGCAGTAGGAGGCAATAGACTGTAGTGTTCTGGGAAGCAGGTCTGAGTTGAATTTCACTGGGTAAATTTACTTCACGACTGAATCTGACCAAATTCACCTAGGTAAATGACAGCTAATTTACCGGCATGTTTGGTAGGGACTTCCGTTGTACTAGTACTTTACTTTACCACGTATCCCACTCCGACTCTTTTGGTGTAGTAGTGTTGTCAAGAGCGGGTAATGCCAAATCGGTGACATTGTTGGGTTTCATAGCAACCTGAGGTTTGTCTGAAAGGATATCAAGCAATACTGGAGATTGGATATCGAAATCTTGAGGTATTGCAAAAGCGGTGCCATTGACACCTGTGAGATCAAGTGGGGGTTCATCGTCACCAAGGCCATCACGATTGATATCGTCCTCAGCTTCATGCTTATTGGATAGATACCGAGGATCTGGTACCGTTTTTTCGTCCCTCTTGCGTTTGCCAAGTAATGTCTCCTCCATATCACGCCACTTGATAGTCGGGGCAGGCTTTGGAGCGGATTTCTAGATGCAAATTCATACCAATTAATCCCTGCATGTTCTGTAGCAAACTTTCATACCTTAGGGTCATAGCGATGCCATTTGCGGATCTTGACATGATCTTGCACGGTGGATATAAGCTGCTTGCTGCGTCTGGGGCTGTTGAGCCATGTCACAACTGACATTGTACGTTCGTCTTCCATTGAGGTGACAGCGACAGAATAGATTTTGATGGCAAGAGCCTGTATTTGAAGTGGTGAGAATGCCGTCAAGTTGGTAAGAATTTGATTATACCCCCAGCACCACAGCATCGTTTTTGCGCTGCAAGGCAAGCCACCATTGTTGCACTGTTTCATCAGGATACAGTGACCGGTCAAATGGTTCTTCATTGGCAGAATAAAGCTTGAGTGCTCTTTTCAGACTCTGTAATGCCTGTGCCGGTGTGAGGTGAGCTATCCGGGGATTCCTCATAGCCATGATTTCCTGAGGCTTCTTTTTAGACAAATCCCCATCATACGCATCCCCATACTCGTTCCGGAGCATCTTCTGGAGACAAAGCCCCACCCGCTTCATCACATCCTCCTGTGTCTTCTTCTTTATTGCAAAATGGCCATTGCTTCGGCCAATTGCGATTGGAGGAATACTCATTGGGTTGACACCACCGTCTTGATATATTGGAGACTGCCGGTAGCCTGTGAAACAAATGAGATCGCAGGCATGCAAACTGAGCACAAGACATACGTGGATCAAGGAAAAATCCTGCTATATAAATGTCGGTCGGTCCATGGTTGATCATCCCGTTGAATCTGCGGTTGGTGATGGCTCGAATCTGATCTTTCACGTCAGGTGGTAGATGAATCTTGGCTTCACGAAAAACTTGGTCAAGCTGGGCCATAATGGCAATCCAAAAGAGAAAAACATCGGCTGCAGTGGAATGGGCAGACTCGAGACACTTAATTGACTTCGCAAATGGTCCAATAATCTCCATTAGCTTGGTGAGATCCAATTCCACTTGTAACGCCTCAGTTGAGTGAGCTAGACCCTAGGTTATTGTCATTACAGTTGTTGCATATTTGAAACATGCGTACTCACAGGAATCTTGAGTTGCAGGACTTTGTCTTCGATTATTACCTTCAGTGCTGGCATCCCACGTAATACAGATTTGCCGACCCAATACATAGTCCCAAATCGTGTGTCACCTACTGCTTCCAACCCACGCCCTATGCCCATCTTCTTCCGCTGATGCTCGAATTGCTCCATAGCAAATGTAGCCTTGTTCAGGTGAGCCATGATCCCTCGAAGTGTGACGGTTATCTGTGGTGTTCACACTGTCAGGCCAGTGACCAAGTTCCAGTTCTGTAGAACCTACCGGTTTGAAATATGGTAAAGAGCATATATTCTCTATTGTCAGGTCAAGCTCATGGGGCGCATCCTGCAGGTTGAGAATGTGTCGAAACACTTCAGATGTGAGCCGTCGACCTTTTGAAGTATTCCCTGTGTTGTCAGAACAGCTCCCCGAGAAATTGTACGGCCCTATTGCATTGATATACTCGCTCAGCAATTCTGCCACATAATTTCCTGTGTGACTTAGGCGCGAGGCATTGTCCAGGGTCATACAAAAGGTGCGGCGCTCGGCAGTTGTAATATGTACTGAATACAGGCCCTTTGCCCTTCGTAGTTTTCCTCCATCAAATGTGATGGTGAGGTCGCGACAAGTTTTCAGATAGGATATCGTGGCTCGATCTATGTTTGCCGCTTCATCAGGAATGAGTCGATTGGAGAGAGTCGATTCACTGGGAGAGTGATAATCTGGGTTGAGGACAGAAACAAAGTTCCTGAACTCTTTTGAGCTGACAACATTAGGTGGAACACCGCAGCAGGTGATGAGGAGCAACAGTGCGTGGTCAGCGTTATTTTGCAAAGCCTTCTTGCCTTCTCTAAAGAAGGGCTTGAACGTTGTGCCTGATTTTGAGGTAGCCGCAATGGCAGGCTCTGTCCTGGCCCTCTTGGTTCCATGGCCTTCGGCTCCTGACTCGGAATCAGTTCCTATAATCTGGGCTTCTGGGCCTGCTGCATTCTTCGCCATTTCATTGCAGACCCTACGGTGCAAGCTATTGGGCAAATACTTGCAGTCCTTCGCATGTTTGAAGATCCGTTGACGTGCACGAGGCCATTTCCATGTTGTATGACATCCTTTGCTCCCAAGGCAGCACACACGTTTCTTTGGCTTCCCGCTGTCGGTCTCTTTCATATAAGGCCTCGATATCTCCAGGAGCAACTCGTGCATCCTTGCTCCGCCTTTTCGGTTGTCATCAGACTCATCGCATGTTGGAAAATCGGAGTCGTGTAAGTCTGCCAGAACTTTGGTATCGACTTTCTTCTGCTTCCCTTTTGTTGTGCTAGGACATGCCTTTTTTGCAGTATTAGAGGCACCAGCGCTGCTTCTGTTGGTTTTGGCAACCAGCTAAACAATAAAGGTGGGTACTTGCTTCAGTGTTGTTCTCTTATCGTACCTCTTCTTGGCCAGGTACAAAAACCGAAGCAGCTGATTCAAGAACATCGGAAAGCCACTTCCTGATGAGAGTCGAGTCTGGATATCGAGTGAGGTACTTCTCTAGAACATCTGGAAGTGAAGAAATGGTGGGTCCTCTCTCCTTCAATTGTAGGCCAGTTTTACGAGATCCAAGGCGGATTTCAAGCTCCCTGTTGACAGCACCTTCTTCGCCAATATCTTCCACCCATTCCAGGTCTGGGGCAAAATGCTGGAAGTTGTATTTGGATTGTCCTGGCTCGGGTACTGGGATGCTGTTGGAGATGCTATTGAGGTATAAGCGAAGCTGAGTGATATCTTTCTTTGCAGCGCTATCCATGGTAGATTGTGTTTGAAATTCAAGCCCCTAGCCCCCATTTTCATTTGTAGTCGTCACTCCTAGTCGTACTATATATATATCCTATATATAACAGAGGTACAGCCTGAGCTTTGCTTGCCCCCTCCAACTATCCGGAGCCCCCCCAAATTCACCCAAATTCACATGGAGTTTTCAGGCCCTTTGAAATTCACCAGCAAATTAGCGTAAATTTACCAAGGTAAATTTGCCCAAGTAAATTTACCAAGGTAAATTTGCCCAAGTAAATTTACCCGGGCTAATTCCCGGAACACTAATAGACTGGGCTTCAAGGGCACAGCACAAAACCACAGATTTGTCCTCCGGCTTATTTTCAGACATTCTCAGATTTCTCTTACATTTTTATGGCATTTCCCTGTATGAATTTCACTGGTAGCGGAATCCCTGTATTTCTCAAATATACTTGTGTTTCTCTGTCATTTCCTTCTCAGCACATGTCCCACTAGTATAACGCGCTACTGCTTGTGCGCATGGACAATTGCACGCGCGCCCGCCAAGTACTTAAGCTTAATTATAAGGCGTCTCGACCCAGAGCCCACTGCATTGCTACCTGGCAATTGCATTGTCAACGTCTGAACTGAAATGGCGCCCTCTGCTGCTGCTATTCGTGTGGCTTGTGTCTGTAACAGATGCTCTAAGGCTCCGGAAGGATATATCTATCAGACTAGGCAGCTTGCAGGCAGACACCGGAAGAAATACCCACCCGATCCAGTGCCAGTTCTCCTCCGGCCACTTGGAGCCTCTCATGCAGACGATGATCAGCCTGTGCTTCCAGATGTGCCAGATTTTCAAGCTGGCCACCAACCGATGGCCTTCAATGGCGACCTTCTTTAGATGATCAGCTTGGGCCCCCGGACATGCTAGATATACAACCCGGCAACCAACTAGTGGCTTTTGACAATGATGACGACAACGGCCTTTACTTCGATGCATTTGACAGCCTTGACTCGGACCCTGACTTGGACGATGACCAACCACAAGCACCTGCACCTGCACCACTTCCAGTGCTTCCGCCAGCGGGCCCTCTTGAGAACTTCATTGCAGTTCACCCCCCTCCTATTCCTGATCCTGGGATTGACCGGGATCATCTAGAGGATCAGCCTGTTCGCATTCCAGCCATGGAGGAAGAGTCGTATATTCGGATGGCTTATCTTCAGGCTGTAATGGGCAATGTCTTCGGAAAACTTACTTGGGACCAGGCGACAGATCAGCTCAACAATACACTTGACATTCTCTTGATTGCCGGGAAACTTCCCATACACCCACGGCCTGTCCGGACGCTTCAAAGTGCAAAACGGCGCTTGGGTATTGATCCCGACATCTGGATTGAGCAGTATGCTATTTGCCCACTCTGTTGGAAGCATCACACAAATGCCGAGATGCAAGACCTCGAAGTACCAGATTGTCGACTACCGAACTGCACGGGGAAGATCTACACCTTGAAAAAAGGCAAGCGCATTGCCAACCTTATCAACCCACAGGTTTCCATCATTGCAAGCCTCCGATGAATGTTTATGCGGCCAGGATTTGCCAAACTTGTCGAAAAAAGGCCTGGCCATCAGCCAGGATGCAACAACGATGATGAATACGTTATGGAAGATATGCCCGATGCGGAGATGTGGTATCGATCAGAAACAAAAACTGTTCGACAAATCGGCAATCAACATACAGTTCGCGATGTACACATTACAGCTGGTGAAGAACCTGTCAAGTTATCTTCTCGTCGATTTGGTTTGCAACTCTCACTGAATATTGACTGGTCAACTGTGTTGCTTTTTCAGCTTTTCTGGAACTGACATTTACGCCTTTACACAACAGGTTTGGAATTCTTTCAGGATGACCTCATTCTACTGGAGGCGTAGACCCTTTTGTAGGCTGAGGAACTTGTCGACCACACGCTGCTGATGATCTTCGTCACTGATCTGCCTCAAGGCTGATGCTGCTGAGGGGACGACCTGTGCACCGTGATGCTTCATATAACCAACAATCATTCGGATGGAGTAATAATTGTCGTCATGGTCCCAGCTCTCGTCCCACCTGAATCGCAACACCTCGTGCTCTGTTCCAGTGATGCGAGGCCAAGTCGACTTGATAGGATTCTGAGGGAACCAGGGCAGCGATTTTGGGACCAGCTTGGCAACACCCCATTGGTATGAAAATGCGTATCGTGTCAATTCCTTTCAGTTGCAAGCAATAAGCCAAGAAGCCCCGAGGTGAGAATCACTGGTGAATATCAAAACTGACTCACTTTGAAACTCGTATCATGATATGCAGCCAAACTTTCCTCCATTTTTGCACGCTCATCTTCGGTCACTTTTTGCACGCTATCTCCCCCATCCTCGCTCTCATCACTTCCCAATTCTTCTTCAGCACGAATAGCAGCCTGCTCAGCGTCCTTCCTCTCAAGCTCCTGCAACCTTGTCTCGATATCTGCCAAAAGTCTCGAGTGCAGGGTGAGTTTTTTCTTTAACGGATCAAGCTCGAGCTTTAATAACACGTCCTCTTTGACAAATTTGACGATATCGCCTTCCAGTTGTTCTAACTGCGCATCATGCTGATTAAGCTTCACAAGGAATGCGGCCGCCTTTGCTGGCGTAGGTTTCCTTGAAGCCGAAGATGCTGCAGCTGGTAACACTGATGATGGTGCTGTTGAAAGCGATGAAATCGACCGCCTAACGGAGCTACTCGTTGGATCAGCATCGGAAGAGGACATCCAGTGCAGAGGCTCAAGGCAACGTTCCGAGTGGGTTCAGGGTATGATACTTGGGCTGTCTGTGATAGCCTCGAGCGCTCCAAAATGCATCATTCATGTTAATCATCAATTTGGCGTGAGTGGGCAGGAAATGAGCTGCAATAGAAGCCAGGCGCAACTGGCGAAAGCAGTAATAATTCGGCTATACATTACAGGCGAGGAAATGATGCAGAAATGTAGGTGAAATGCAAGTGGAATGCTGTAGAAGTCTGCCAAAACTGCAAGATTCACCAGGAGGTATATCTAGAAGGAAATCTGATGAAAATGCGAGCAAAACTCAGGTTGTTCCAGCATTTCCCCGGAGTTGAAATCCGACGTCTTGTGCTGTGGGGTGGACATGACTGTGAACTTGCAATTGAAAGAGTATCACGGACTGCTTTCAAGTTGCCACACGACGAATTTGAAAAAATCATCGACCTCGACATCGATTGAAGGATAGTTAAATACAACAACAGATGGGTAGCGGGCCACAAACTTGAATTCTGAATGTTGCTGTAATCGAAGACCTTTGTGAGCTCCATCAGTAGATCTACACATCCGCTTTTGAGGTCTTTTCCAGGCTCCTACTAGTACCAAGCCTTGCTGAGAGGGTGAGGGACAATATCCTAGTGGCCAGGAAATTTCCATAGATTGGATTTCCGATATCAGTAAGTGCACTAGGAAAATTCTGAAACTTACATCTCTGAATCAAATTATTTTTAAAGTCAGAACTCTTATTCCCTCGACCCTCTCAGCAGCGGCTTGCACAAAACGTAAGTAAACAAAGTGCCACAGGCTTATCCCTCCCGATATAGAAGACACAGATAACCCATTTTGTATCGCTAAGCTATTGTCTTGACCATGCTCAACACACAGACTGCCACAGCAATTCTACAGTTTATATCAAGCAGTAGGACGACTGTTGCTGAATTCGTTAACTATATCCTTGAAGATCCAGAATTCAATGATAATCCCTTGGTGCAAGACATCATCCACAACATCACGACGTTCTTGTCAACACTATCTGAGCTCTGCAGCCTGCGTCATCCTGTTTTGCAATGGGCCTTAGTGCTTGTCAATCAAGATCATGCTAGATCAATGCAGAATCTTACTCAAGCTAGCCAGGGTTGGCATTTTGCTGCTATCAGTGCGTCTGTTGACCAAATAAATGACTTCTGGCCGGAAGAGATGGCTCGGCACATAGAGAACACAGCACCTAATCTGTGGAAGACCATCAATACACTTCTCTCTGCTGATCCAAAGCAAGTCAGACGAAGGACCAGTCACGATCTTATGGGAGACCATGCAGAGTGCACCAACACAGATCTTGAAGATGAGGATGATACAGAATTCTGGATGGAAGTTGTTGACAATGACTCATAGGGTTTGAAAGTCCGGTCCGGTCCGGTTTTTTGACAAATTTCCAAAAGACCGCAACCGGAACTGGTTGCCATAACACCACAAGATGGCACAAACTGGACTCAACCGCTCAGAACCGGTCTCTTGCGGTTCAGTTGCTGTCTTCTAACCAGATTTAACTGGTCCTTACATTAACCGGTTGCTAAACCAGTTGAAACCGGTCAGAACCGAAGTAAATATACTAAACCGAAGTAAATATACTAACTACCAACTAATGTATTAAATTTTAATAACTAAAATGGGGCATTGGCGGCCCCAGCATGTTCAAGTTGGTAGCACAGGTAGGCGCAGACGCGTTGGCCGCTTTGTTGGGTGCGTGGGTGGTTGTGGACGTGTTGGCGCATTGGCGGCCCTGTTGCTGGTGTTGTGGTGGGTGCCCAACACGGCCATCCTTGGAGTCCCGGTTACCTCGCAGTTGCAGCGCCGACGTCGATTGACGTGGCGGTGCGCATCCGCGAGGTATGTTGGGGGTTGGTGGTGGGATGGCCGTGGCCGTCATCATGGTCGCGGTTGTCGTTGTCGTTGTCGTTGTGGTCGTTGTGGTCATTGTGGTCGTGGTTGTGATGGTCATTGTTGTGGTTGTGGTGGTGATGGTGGTGGTGGTGGTGGTGGTAGTGATGTTCATGGTCGCTATTGTTGATGTTGTTGTTGCCGTCGTCCCATTTGGAGGGCTGTGGGTGTCGTTGTCGTTGTTGGGGTGGTGGTGGTGGTGGTGGCCATCATTTTCATCCTTGTCCTTGCCGCCGTCATCGTTGTGGTGATGGTGGTGGTGGTGGTGGTGGTAGTGATGTTTGTGGTCACTATTGTTGATGTTGTCGTTGCTGTCGTCCCGTTTGGAGGGCCGTGGGTGTCGTTGTCGTTGTCGGGGTGGTGGTGGTGGTGGTGGCCATCGTTGTCATCCTCGTCCTCGCCGCCATCATCGTTGTGGTGGTGGTGGTGGTGGTGGTGGTGGTGGTGATGTTCGGGGTCGCTATTGTTGATGTTGTCGTCGCCGTTGTCCCGTTTGGAGGGCCGTGGGTGTCGATGCCGAGTCATTGACTCGGCATCACAGTCTGCAGTTGAAGAAAAGGACCCCAGGGTTAAAACAAAGCAACAGCGCAAAATGATACTCACTGTGGTGCGTGAGGTTCATAGTCATTTAGCTGCTACTCAGATCAATTCTCTACAAGGTGACATGCATTATCAGCATTATGATGCAGAGCACGAACCAGAAATACAACCTACTTCAAAGTGTCTTCGGAATCTTTTTGCATTTGTGCAACACTCCTCAAAAAGTCATCCAGTCCTTGGCACACATGGGTTGTTCGATATCTGTCAATACCATCAATACTGCCATCAAGTTGCTCTCTGCAGAAACATACCATACTCTTCGCGACATGGGGAAGAGTCTTCTTGTGGCCTACACTTATGACAATTTCGACATCAATTTCAAAACAAATGTCCCCACTGTTGAAACTCCTGGCAACACGTTGACACACCTAACTTCCAGAACACTCACCTATCTAGAGCATGGTGTTACCGTCAAGCACTTGAAGTGCTCACACACTGTGGGATAGTTTCCCACTCAATCCTCATTTGGATATCCCAAAAGTCGATCCTATCCACCACTATCAATGGTTCTTCAGCATCCATCCTGAAACCCTGCACCCATCCGGTCTCACTCGACGTGATCATTTTAATTCGTGGATTTTCTATCGAGACCTTTGTCTGTATGGACCCAAATACTTCACCCAGTTTCAACCCATCAATGACCTACCGGATTTCATCAACAAGATCCCTGTTGTCAAAATGCGACATGCACCTGCCCGAGTGATGGACATCAATCAGTTGAAGGTATCTGGAAACATCCAGGCCATCATGAACCTGATCACACAGGGTGGCATTGGCCAATGTCCTGACAGCATTGCCAGCATGAACAGACCATCTAGCATCGATATCAGTGAATTCATGGTCCTTTTCTTTGGTGATCTTGGTACAGGTGAACGTGTTGACACGCTCATCGACCATCATTCCATCGAAACCACCGCGACTCTGCGATTTCAGTTTGTAACATTTGTCATGGGTTTCTTTCACCTGAAGATGGTGTGTGCTGATGCACTTTGGCGTATATTTCTGGAAAAAAAGGTAGCTTGTGACAATGACAACAGTCTCATGCATTTTGTAGCTCTGCATCGACCCAAGGAAACCAGCAAAATAGGTTCCAATCCTGGCTTTCGATGGATGCATGAAGTCATCACCCAGGATGGTGTGGCAGTGCGACTGGATGCATGGCAGGTGGAGCTGAGAAAAGTTAATCTGGAATGGGTTTCCCTTGAGAAATTTGCGGCAAGTAATCCCACACAAGCTCAAATACATGCCATTGCCAATGTTATCATTACCAAGTACGTCGCAGGGTCTGACCATGGCACAGACATTTGTATATTCAACTTGAGGTGCCAACCTGACACTGAACATGATGGACAGCGCGAGAACATTCTCTTGATGCACTGACTCTTCCTGCTCTATGAGGAGCTCACACACACTATGAACTACAGGGACATTGGCCGGTTGGAGACTGTGTTTCCACCCTGGATTGCAATATTCAAGGCAACTGGGAAGCACAAATATGTGGCGCACATGTGCAAGCATCTCTATGATCTCCACTTTCATTTTCCTAAACCTCTCAGCCATGCTATCCACTACAACAGCCTCGTGAATCCAACTGGTCGAGAGGGTAGTTTCAGGGCACCAGATTGGGTGCAGGAATATCATAATTTGAAGAAAAAGGTGAGCACTGTGGGCAGGGCTAACACAGGCAGGCTAACACGCCAAAGGTTATCTTCGGTGGCAGCTTTTCTAACTATACAAAGGAACAGGTCATCACAGAATCGTCGCTGATTGAAGTTTATCACACATGTCATGCTAACATCGAGAGTAATTTACAAGTTGGTGGCTTGACGACTAGACATACACCGCCCAATATGCAGAAAACCTTTCAAGTTCTTGGCACGTACATGGAGACCCACGGAACAAATGTTCATCAGGCGGGCCGCAAAGCATCATATATTGTTCCTGATGCGTTAAACAAGGGGCTGACGCGCTTATTACAGACAGACGTATCTACGGATGAAGGGGAAGGGGGCGAAGCCGAGGTTGATGACACAGTGGAAGAGGATGATGTAATGGGCGATTTCCGAATAGATCATTTCGCATAGAAATGCTTGGGAGCTATTTCTCTGATAAAGTTTCCAGCTGGCAAAGATACGGCATGAATACAAGCATGTGAGGTGCTGGTGTAACTCACCAGGCTCCAGAATGATTGGTTCGATTGGCGGGTCATCGTTCACAGCTAAGTTAGGGTGTTCAACCAATAATGCAGGTGGTATGTTTTCAGCGTTGGAGCGCAGCGTAGCTTGGGAAGGATGCATGGGAAATTTCCTGTTACTCGCTGCGTCGCCACATCAATAACCAAAAGTCTTGGGAGAATGGTCACTCACCGATATGGCCTTCAGTGTTGCAGGCACTACACTTGTTGCGCCATTTTGTTGTTGTCGTGAGAGGGCTGGTAAGCACACTGTGAGACTCTAGATGCTCTACCTGGGTTCATGGTTGCAGAGGTGTCCTGGTGGCGAACGGATTGGCGGAAGGTGCAGGATGGAAGCGCTTGATGATGGAGATGACCTCCTTGCCATATGTCCAAGCAAAAACCCAACGCGTTTCACAAATCAATTGCTCACCAACCTTGCCGTGGTGCACAGCGTTGACCATGCGCTGGAGGACGTCGTCGTTCATGATCATACTGGGACCCATGTCTTGCAACACTGCATGCCCGAAACGTTCGGCTGTTTTGGTTCTATGGAACTTGTGTATCGTCCAGAAAAGGTTGAGGTTGCGCTGTTCAGCCTTGTAATCACTGAGGCGAGATCGAGCCAGTTGCTGTTTAGGTCGCAGATGGGGGTCTACCTTCACAAGGTCCATGAAGAAGTCGGGATTGCAAAGCTCACAGCAGATGAGGGCAGCAATGAGGGCACAATGTGGGCAACCAGCATCCAAGTCTGGTCAGCACTGGATGTGTTGAGATGCTTTTATGTAATAGTGAGCCCACGTACGCCTTACCGTTCGGTTGGTCAACTCACTAATGCCACCATTGCCGAAGTGGATCCGCAATGGTTTGCGGTAGCACAGAAGGTACATGCACGTCTTCACGTTCACATAGTGTTCCACGACGGTTTCCACCACTTTATCTTTTTCCTTCACACGACCTCTGGTCATGACAGCCATTGCAGTCTTGCCATTCTCTCGTTTGTACAGAGATTGCAATTGTTCGTCAGTCAAGCTTTCAGTCAAGCTTTCAATTGTATTGGAGTGTAATGTTACCTGGTTATTCCTCGGCCTTTTGGTTCCTTTGTTGTGGTCCAATCTTGCCTCTGCCTTCCGTTTCTTAGATTCTTTTTTTTCCAGATGCACGTCAAAATATTTCGGCTCTGCAAACAAGATGGCCATGGCTTGTATTGAGAAGAGGCGACCGGCTCGACCAAAACGCTGCCAGAGGGTGCACATATCACATGTAACCCTCCATTGTATGACGAGGGCAATGTCTGGCAAGTCAACACCCTGCTCAGTCTCTGTTAGGGCTGACTGGAGTCAAACGGATTTAATGGTCCAGGCCCACCATTCCAAATGAGTCTGTGCAGAGAAGGCCCCACGTATGTCCCTCTTTCAAGTCTGCGCAGCCTTGTTCCCGATACTCAGGTGACATCTCAGAGTTGAACCACTGGATCATGTTGCACAAGTGATGCGGTAATCGACTCTTTAGAAACTTGGCCGCACGTATGGACTCGGCGATGTCATCAAAAAAGATGAGGAATTTGGGGGGCTTCCAATCGGGGGGAGGATTCTCTGGCACGAGGAACACAAGCTCAAGGAAGCTGTTGGCTGGGTGGGTAATTTCTCGAATGGTGAGAGCAATGTTAGGCCAGTTGTTTGAGCAATGCACTAAATGGAGATTCTGGGGACGTATTTGCAGTGCATCCATTACATCATGGAGCACTAGCGTCAGCAAGGTGGCGGATACTATGTAGAACTGTACAGTGTTGGGAAGGAGGTATCGTAGTCTCTCCACCTGTTTATAATCCTGATGGAACCCAGCCCATTTGCTGATACAGTGTCCCTCTTCAAAGGTGATGCTGAGGAGTTTGCTCAGGAACAGGCGGTCTTTCCAGAGACTTGCAAAGCCCCAGTTTGGCTTCATCAATGTCTCAATGTTAGTCAAGATGGCACGGTAACGCATATTAGCAATATCCTGCCAGTGTGTTTAGATGTCAGCAGGTGCCTGTATGATATGCTAACATACCCGAAATGTCTGGGCTGTTGCATTCTCTGCTGTGACAGTAATAGCTTGGATGCCATGTCTGGCAAGTGACTGGATATTCAAGGTCCCAAGGATGTTCAGGGGCATGCAGATAATTTGTATACTGTCCATGTCTAACAGGAGTGGCATCCAGAAGGTGAGAGTTTTGCCTGAGCCCATTGCTGCTGTAAGGATAATATCCTTGTCGCGTTGTAGGATAGCTTGGACCACCCTGACCTGCCAGAGGCAAGGGATCTGTCCAAATTGTTTTTGTGTCGTGTCTCGGATTTGTTGTAATAAAGGAATGTGTGTGGATGATTTTAGGGACATGATTAGGGGGGAAGCATTAATTTTTATGTGTACTCCATGGATTTTTATGTGCTCTATTGATTTTTATGTGTACTCTATTTCGGGACTTAACAGAATTGTGGCGTGCTTTGTTTACTTACGTTTTGTGCAAGCCGCTGCTGAGAGGGTCAAGAGATTAAGAGTTAGGAGTTTGAAATTATAAATTTATAATTGGTCCAATTTGGTCGGAGACTCATATTTGCTCATATCGGACATTTAATATACGGAAGTTTCCCGGCCACTAGGATATCATCCCTCACCCTCTTAGCAAGGCTTGGTAGGAGCCTGGGTCTTTTTGTGCTTTTTTAAGCTCAAAAAAGCTTTACAGCGTTTTCAGAAATCCTTGTCGCGTGTGAAAAAAAAATTAAAAAAAATAATCCGGGTGTCTGAAGGTACAGAGTCGGGCAATTGCCGTAGTAGGGTAGCACATCATGTGACTTTGAATTATTTTGCTTGAAAAGACTACTGATATGTACATTGTAAATTCAATGGGACATATATAAGACATTTAACATGTAGTAAAATTAGAATGACATCCATTGAATGTTTCTGTCAACTAAAATTATTATTTTTAGCTTTTATTCAGGTGATGTGATGTTACAGCAGAAAACCACACCTCCTCCTTGAATAAAAAACTAATAATAATAATTTGAGTTGACAGAAACATTCAATGGATGTCATTCTAATTTTACTACATGTTAAATGTCTTATATATGTCCCATTGAATTTACAATGTACATATCAGTAGTCTTTTCAAGCAAAATAATTCAAAGTCACATGATGTGCTACCCTACTATGGCAATTGCCCGACTCTGTATCTTCAGCCACCCGGATTATTTATTTTAATTTTAATTTTTCACGCGCGACAAGGATTTCCGAAAACGCTGTAAAAGTTCAATAAGCAATAAGCACGCTGTGCTTAAATTAGCCACTAGGCACAAAAAGGCCTTTGGGGGTTACACAAATAAATTACCCATACAAAACAAAAGACTACATTTAGGACTTGTGAAATATATATCCAAATACATTACTGAAGTTCATATTTTTCCACACCTTTTGAGAATTAGAAATAACTATCAAAAGGTCATATGTAGATTCCAAAAAATTCCAATTTTTTCATAACTTGTGAAGAATCTGGAATCATATAGCAAATATCAATTTCCCAAATACTCTCATTTGGCATTTGGTATCATATTGAAGAATCTCCTAATCTGAATTTCTAAGCTTTTCAAAAATCTACTCCATTTGATTCTTTCAAGTCTCTCAAAGTAGTGTTGCCACGACTCGGTCTGGCTCGGCTCGGCTACGGCTAACAATGGCTAACCCATATATGGGTTGTTAGCCGGACCGGACCGTTGTGGAATGGCTAAACTGCGGTTAGCCGTCCAAAAAAGGAAATTAATAGTGGACAACCACCAAGGTCACCAATCTCACCACACAAACATGCGGAGCACACCAGTGACACCACCAGCATTGCCTGACGCCAACAGCCACAGCCAGCTCACGACAACGCAGGCCAACCCAAAACAAAGGCCAACGGCGACCAGCAGAGGGGTGAGGAATGAAGCGGCAACGTGCCCACTCAGGCTCCCGTTATGTCTTTTCTTCAATCTTTGTTTTTTTTTACGACCAACTTATTTCTGATTACAGCACAAATTATCTCGAGGCAACAGCCGCCTGGACAGCAGCAGCAATGACCATTGACCACGGCGACGGCAAACAGCAGCAGTGGCAACGACGGCAACAGCAGTGCCAGCAGCGACGACAAGTGACGCATGCCAGTCCCAGACATAGCGGAGGGTCGTGTACCCACCTCTGCTGCCTTGGTAAGTTTTTTTCTTCTTTCATTTTACTAACGAAGATCTGTCTAGCTATGCACAACGGTAAAACGGCCACATCCCAACACTCTGCAACCGGGACCTCAAACTCGGGCTCGCAAGTTCAGGCACCACCACCACCACCAACCACCACCAGCTTCTTTGCCGCTACGGCTGCTGCGTTCACCGGCACGTATGCCGGCGGATGTTGATGAGCAGGCATTTCCGCCTGGAGGAGGATTTGGAATGCGGGTGGGTTCAAGCACTTTGCGAGATTGCATCTGCATCCCGCTCAAGCAATCACACTCCAGGCGTCAACGAATATCCAAGGTACGTCTGCACTCTACATCTCGCTGTCAAGCTCACCACCAGTCTCCTCAGCGGACGTTTTCGAGGTCAGTCTGCATTTGTCACCTGCCTATGCACTTGGCCAGCTCGGTATCAGTGTCAATATTAACTTTCATCAAAGTCATATGTTGGGGGCCTCTACATGGACCAAGGCCTCGAAGCTGTTAAACTATGGCTCAGACCACTCTTTCAACCCTATGCCATCGGGTCATGCGCATTCAGCATGGCCTCCCCGCTCTCCCAACCCCATCACCTTCCCCTCCTCCGTCCTCGACCACTCCTGCATGATCGCACTATCCACTTAAAGGCCCCCCTCACGTCCACCATTGGGCAGCTCGCATTGTTCAACCAATACTTGCAGAAGCAACAATGCATGGTGGAATGGGTGTATTCGGATGGCCCCGGCGAGGGCAAAGGGACAAAGATGACACCGCTTTGGACGGTCCGTGTCATCATCAATGGGGAGTTCTTTGGACATGGAAGGGGCGGTACTAAGAAGGCCGCGAGGAACGAGGCCGCGAAGGAAGGGCTTGAGAAGATGAGAATTGTTGTATGGTGAGATGTGTTTTATCCACATGTGAGGCTCGTCTGAATTTGTAACATTTGTAACAGGCCTTTCAATATTCTCATCTGGTAAATATATACTTCAATGACGCTCAATGTCAGGCAACTAAAGACGCTGGTACGATTGCCGGCCTCCAGGTTCTACAGATCATCAATGAACCCACCGTGGCTGCTATTGCCTACGATTTGACCTCGAACTTGGGCTCGCAAGTTCAGGCACCACCACCACCACCACCAACCATCAGCTTTTTTGCCACTACAGCTGCTGCGTTCGCCCTACGGCGCTGATCGGTCACAACCACAGTCACGGCCAACATCACGGCAGCGGCGGGGCCGGCGGCAACATTGGATAAAGAAAGAGTCGTCGCCTGCGTATTTGTTTGCGTTGTCCGCACAATCGTTGTCCGTCCATGAGGCCAGTGCCCCATTGGATCTGAATTATCTGGTCACATGTATATTGCATGCACAGGTCAGCGAAATGGTAAACATTGCATGCCAGATGGGGCTGGCAGCCGACCCTGATGAGTGAGTCGTTTCTTTCAGGCTGTTGTTGGGGAGGATATCAAGTGGGAGGGGGGCACCGTTGTCTCATTGTTTTGAGAGTAGGTTCGTGTCGGATTGTATGGGCTACCCGCTACTGATTCGGGATAGTTCGTATACAGCACGTATGCTGGCCGATGTTGATGAGCAGGCGTTTTTGCCTGGATCCAGTGTGCTCCTGAGGCTAGACATGTCTGGATATATGGACATGGACGGCTTGGACTTGGGCAGGGGCATGGGCATGGAGGAGGATTTGGGGAACGAGGGAAGGGGAATGAAGATGAGAAGTCCCCACCCCTCTCCCCATATCCCTGCCCCACTGCCTCCCTGAGCCAACCACCACCTCGCGAATGGGTATGGCCATGTCAATTGACGCATGCATGGCATTCGCGAGGTGAACACAAGGACCATAACGACAATGACAGCCGACGAGGCCAATGACGATGGACAGGGCAGGAGCAACAGAAAGGAAATGAGGATGAGTCTGCCCCTCTCCTTGCTGCCCGGCCCACCTTGCAAATATATAGCCACGTCAATTGACCTGTGCGCCACACTCACCCTTTCACAGGTGCCTCGGAAGGTGCATATAAGTAGGTATATTTCATTTTTTTCATATACATGTACATAAAAGTAGGCTACGTGGAGATACGCAAAAAGAAAAAGAAAAAACAGGTGCACATACCAGTGATCAACACCTGAAAAACTCACAAAATGCGGCTGGACATGTTAGTGGGGTGTGGGAGGCAGCAGACAGGTTATCCAAGTGACGTTGAAGCCAGCAAACACACTGGATACCTAAATTTCCTAATTTGGGTATTTGGTAACGGCTAATAATGGCTAGCCATGGCTAAGCCGAGGTTTAACCGTTAGCTGAGTGAACGGCTCGGCTCAGCTAATTATCGGTCCGGCTCCAACGGCTAACGGTTCCGGACCGAGCCGTGGCAACACTATCTCAAAGTCAATAAAATGTTTGAAATTTGAATTTGAATTCAGAGAAACTCGAAAGGCAATCACACATTTAGTATTTGTAGAGTCCCAAATACATTAACCAGTACTTGTCCAGTACCTGACTAGTACTTGACTGGTACTGGAAGCGAATCCACAGCATATAACATAAACGCATATAAACCTAGACATATGTTGGAGATGGAACCCCTTCAACCCAATACGGACGTCTGTGCATTTGAGATTTCAGTCTCTGAAGAGCAACACATAAACTGACATCGCTCTGTAGTGCCGGACATTGCTTGGGGGTGCCGGACAGGCACATTGCTATTTTAAGCAAAATATTTATGATTTTCAAAGTCTGTTTTGGAAGGGGAGTACCGACCCCCTTCCCAGAAATCATGTTTATGATGGCGTTTTAGGCTGTCGGGGTATAAAAAAATTTCCGGGGTCTCTGCGGCATCCCTGCCGTTAAGGTTTAGGAGTGCAATTTATAGCTAGGATTTGGGATTTATGCCGTGGATTCACCTCCACTGGCCCAGGACTTGACCAGGGACAAAACAAATCCCGAGTAATCCGTCATAATGACATGATCGCTCGAACTGCTGTCAGTCCCTCAAGCTACATTATCTGCTGGATCGAGTACACACAGGACGAAGGCGAAGTGAGACTACTTTGGCATGCATGACAAGGATGGCGAGTTAACGAAAAAAAGAACCCAGCCAACGACCATCACCTTGACGCATATGAGATGACCTCAGCACAAAGTGCATTGAGCTTCTCAACAAGCTCGCTCTACTCATGGAGGCTAATGCTGGTGAGCTTGCTGCCTTGGAGAGTTTTTCTGGTAACGTACCTTGCATCCACCTCACTCTTCGCCCAATCCTGCTTCATAGTATCAAATACTTAAGAGCACATATTATTCACAGTTTTACAAATCTCCCACCGACCTGCTTACATCTCTTAGTTCTCGGCCTCCACATGCTACCAGCTTCAAATTGATGTTTTTCCCACCATTAGTGCCTGCCCTTGTATCACGTATTGAAAATAGTGACGCGACCAATCTATGACATCCTGGAATGGATCCCATCTCATCTGGCTCGGTGTGCTATGATCCCAAGACCCTTTTTCCTGCACATATTTAACATTTACCTTTAAGTATTGATTCATCATTTTATAGAGAGTGGTAGGATATTGTAGGGTCAAATGATCCCATTATAACAATATTTGTGCTATGGCGGATTCCTGTATCAAGAGACCCTGCATGAAACCATTACAACTACAGTAAGGTAAAGTTCTACTACGATCCCTGAGCCCTCTTGCAACTCCTTTTCGCCAAAGTATTTTTCAAGCACCGTCTTACAAATTCTTGAAGGAGCCAATCCTCATGATACGACAGCAAAATAGGGTATCTCTCAGAGGCCTGGACTTGCATGGGTGGATTAGAAGAAATTCAATAATGCAACTTGTGATATCTTACCAACATTGAAACCACGTCGATTTTACCTAGATCGGGCTGTCTGTGGAAAGGTAGGTCTGTATCTAAGTGCTCATTGGATAGCTGATTGATGTAAGTCTGATTCAGAAGACGATTAGCCACTCAATGAAGGGTAAGAAAGTGGGATGAACCCGGATGGCTGCATAATCTTCAGGACGCCAATCGAGCCAGGACTGGAGTCAGATAGAGGACGCGCTTCCAGATTCCCCTGGTTTTCTGATACCCGTCTGCTCTGGGTTCTGAGAAGAACCTGCATGGGAGGGAACGAGTGGAAATGGATTCTCTGCACTTTTTATATTACTCTGTGTTTGACCCTGGTCTGGGCAGTTTGTTGGCAATAGTTCTAGCAACGGTAAAGTCAGCTATGGCAGTTCCAGCCCAAAGATCAAATGTGGGGACCATGCGCACTTGGCTGGGGGTGATGTAACTGGATTGACTTCGCATCCAAGAGACCCTGCATGACCCTCTGGTGCAAGGCCATCCCTCGACTGTGTCTTCTGAGAAGCGGGATTCTCGGCATTATGCAACAATGGAAGAATATGAGTACTGGTGAGTGCCACTGGCAGAGCCGCACCGTAATAAATCCACAGTGACTTGAACCTTTGTTTCTTTCAACCTGTATTTTCAGGGTGAGTTCCTGCATTACCTATTGTCACATCTCGGTCTAAATCCCGCACAAACTAGTCCAAGTTCGATGGACTGTAAATGAATCTCGCTCGAATGCACTCCCTGAGAACTGTATATCCTATGAGCCTGGATCGCACCCCAGTCATTACCCGAACGGTTTTCCCTGTGTCCTTTAGTTGCACAGGTCCGCAAGATAACAGTGATGGTGAGTGGTTGGTCTAAATCGTGAGATCATCTTTCTACTGGTGCCCGAAAAATAGACGACCGCAGAGATGATGTGATTAGAAAAATCATTCCCAAGCCCCATGGGCAAGTGGGATGCTTGAGTCATGGAGGCTACAGCTTAAAAGCAGTTCTCAATGATTGGAATCCAGACGTCTATTTGAGTCTACAGGTGATGTACCCAGGTTTCGAAAGCCGCCGTCAACTTCATGATAACAGAAATTTATCCAAGCTCGAATTCACTACTACGTTGACAACCGATCCCTAATACGTGGTTCTCCTATTTCAAAACAACCACCATCAACCATTGACAAAATAAAAATTCAAGTGAGTGAGCCGAGATTCCTTAGTTGGACGTTTCAATGTAATTTGGTGATCAGGCTAGAGAGAAATTCCCCATCCTAACAAGATATGAGAATGATTGGCCATCCCGGGATATGATAGCTACTTTGTTGAGTAATGCGACCTATCCAAAATCCTAATTGTACATTGTCATTGTACATCCATCATAGCTCACATAAATTACGGCCTTGGTCAGCTTTCAGCGCGCAGCTTTCGCTTGCGCATCCGGATCTGGATCTGCATGTCAAATACAGGGAAGGATATTGATCCTCAAGGCGCCAAAGCCTCGGACCTCTTCTTTGTTCTATCGTCGATGGCAGACACCGCTTCATGGCTATCAAGCCTGTGCCAGAGCAATTTGCTCAGATACAGACCCCGAACAAAGCAAGATTTATTATAACAAAGCAAGTCAGGACAAAATGACCTTGACCCTGACACATAACATCTTCGCTTCCAAGCTGCAAACACAGAACCCGAATTCGCGATGAGACAATTTTTATTGAGAAATCTCCGTAGAGGAATGACGGTGAGGATTGTTCTCCATAGCCCCAGCCACTCACGTTCCAGTCACATTCAATCAGGATAACCATCCCAGCTTTGTACTCGACAAGGTTCTATGAACCAATTACCAAAACACTGTAACGTCTCTGAAGATACAGCCATCTGGTGATTTGCTAGCTGTGGCAGGTATGCTATCTATCTGAGTGTGTATTGTGTATTGTGACTCACTGCATGTTCAGATGAATCCGGTTGTCTCCTGCTTTTTGATCTGTTGTCTTCTTCCATTTTTCCCCAGCAATCCCTGCGTCTCCTCAATGAACATGGCGGCATATCTGAACTCTGCTGGATCACCGATAACATTATTGCCTTGGATACGACACGAGGCAAGATTGTTGTTTATTCCATTCACAATGAAACAGTGGGTCTGGCCTCTCGCAACTCTTGTTGTATATGCTCAACTTCTTCAACAGAGACGAATTTCTGATGTTTGTGATGTTGAAACTCACGGGGATGGCATCTTGCAAATTCCTGTTGAATCTATGGATTTTTGCCTGGTTACATGCTGTCTTGCATCTGTGGGTGAGGGGAAACATGGCATCAGGTTATGGAATGTTGATCCAAATGGTAAGATTTCAGGCAGGTGATGCATGGTTCACACTGATTCATCTTCAGGCAAGCTTCATCAACACCCGGTGGGAGACCAAACATCTGAATATTCTGTGCCGCGTTTCGTTGGGTTCACGAATGATGGCACTGAGCTTATCGTCACATACCTTGAGAAAGCGATTGTGTAAGTCTGTGTACGTCACTATGACTACTTGGATTGTAATTCGCATCCTTGTTAGGAAACATTTTTCGATTCAAACCTGGAAACTACTAATTAGAAAGGTTTTGAGTCAAGAAGAAGGTCCTGACCCTGCCAACGGTGACAGCCTTGGCTGCCACTTCATGTCAGATCAATTGATTATCGCTACCTTGTTACACTGACAGCTTATGCGTGAATAGAGGTAATGCTTTGGTGTTGGCGCACAGTAAACAGCTGGCCATATTCAACTTGCAGAGCAGCCTCGATGTGTACTGCCTTCCAAATCTCACCTGGACGCATGCTGCACAGTATGACACTAACACATGCGCAAGTCAAGGCCTTGCACAGTTCAAGTCAGGGACTCACTTAATTTCACCCACGGGGGATGGGAGAATTCTTGTTCTGGATGCACACAATACTACTGTCATTGCCACTCTTCAGAATCCCTGTGCAATTTTCCTCCTCTCTTCTTTCTCAATGGCTTACATTCTATCCCATAGCATCAAATAGCTTAGTTGGGGCTGTTGACCTAAGTTGGCTGGTGATTTTGCTTGGAATATCGACAGGGTTACCTTCTGCTTGGCTGCAGGCTGTGAGCATTCCCAACTGAAAGGTTGACTACATTGTTGGAGCATTCGTTGGAAAAGGATCAGACATGAGAATTGTTGTCTGGCGCAATTACGTACGTATCTGTGCCTTGGTATATATCCTGACACTGTTCATGTCTTTCCTCCTGCGATAGGTTCATTGCCTTGATAATACCAAGAATTCTACTCAGTCCACTTCTTTCTGCTCTCAATTTCTTGTCTATCAGCTATCCTTTGGGATCCTTATCTACTTGTTGTGTTCTTCCATCCAACCATTCATTTTGGACCTTGCAAGAACACAAAATAACCTTTGCTGGTCATCGTTTGAAGCTATTACCCATCATGTGGTGCCAGTAGATGGATGACAGAGGTGGTTATTACGATTACTTATGAATAGGTGTCATGTGTAGAATGATAGCAATTATGGCACAAGCAGATTTCTCCAAATTGTGATGTGAACACCCCATCCGCAATGATGAAGCATGTCTGGAAGGTCTAGGAATGACGACACTGCTAGCAATGTCATCTCATGAACTGCTCAGGCCTTGTTGGACAGAGCTTTAAGTTCTGCATCACTACCAACCATATCCAATCCCCATTCTTGTCTTTGATGCTACCAGACAAATGTAAACCACCTTGATCAGAATGATTGCACATGCTCCTGCTCCAGCTTCTAATACACCCCCCACTACAAATTTCCTTAGTAGCGGAATGGTGATGTTGACTGTGAGGTATGAGGGATCAGTGGTACGAGTCAACTTAGTACATAGTTTCAAATAGACATCTGGATTTCAATCATTGAGAATGTTTAAGCTGAATCCTCCATGACTCAAGCATCCCGCTTGACCACGGGAATCACATCATCTCTGGTCATCTACTTTTTTGGGGACTGGTGTGGAAGATGAAACCGCTCACCATCTCTGTTGTCTTGTGGACCTGGACAACTACAGGGTCACAGGGAAAACCGTTTGGGTAATTGAATGGTACACGATGTCAGGTAATTCATAATAGTAATATTCCCTTGGTCGTTTGGCAGTGGAGATCTGTTCGTCAACAGGAGAGCTCGTCAACATCAATATCTTGATCTAGGGGAATGTCAAGTGGCGGGCAATACATGGAGTAAGCCACCCTACTGGTGCTACTGGATTTGCTATCCTAATTGTAGAGGACAGATGATGATCTCGTAGATTGGGCCAAATAAACACCATTTCCTGTGAGTTTTCAATTAACAAGAGTGCGCCTGGTACCACATGTACATACAAAATAAAGCATCGTTTGATGAGGGTTGTCAGAAGGCAATAGTCTGGTATCTGTCAAGTGTTCTAGCATAATCGAACGAAAAGTCTGAATTGATCCATCAACGTTGGGCAGCATCATCGCTTCTTTTGCATTGAGTGATGTGAAAACTTCCTGTGCCAGTTCAGGGGAATATACATTCATTGGTAGTTCAGGCTTTGGAGCTTGGTTGACATTGACTTTCCTCGATTCCCAATGGCGCTGGAGGAGTGTGCTGCCCCTTTTCAATGTGCCACTAGGCGTCCACTGTCCAGTCGCTGTACTGCCGGTCAATGTAATTCATGATCTGGGATAGATATCAGATATCCAATGCTCCCATAGGAACACTGATACGGTTGCAGATATCACCAGCGATCGTGCAATCTGCATCCGCTGGGCCTCTCCACCCGATATCAGCGACGCATTCTCCCCAACCTTCATATCGTATCCGGCAGACCCTTGATAAACTCATTGTAGGTATATTTCTCTAAGTCCCCGCAACCTAGAGCTAGAAATACCTAGGTTTTGGGGTGAGTTGACATTTATAAGTGGTAGAGTAGCGGGAAAATGTATGGAAAGTGGAGATAAATTCACGAAACTCTGTATCATCTGAACATCCATCTGAATCAATTTCGGAGATGTATAGGTATTATTATAAGTATTATTATTGGGTTGACACACCCCATAATCCTTGCCAACTCTCCGAACATCGATTCGTATCAATGTTCGGATGGCTGTAGACATGTATTATATTATTATTGGGCAAATAATAATACATGCTAACTCCATCCGGACATCGAGTCATATCACTGTTCAGATTGGTACAGCATCATTTATCATGTCTTTATCACATAATACCTGACAACTCCATCCAAACATCGATGTGAATCGATGTTCAGACCGGGGTCATGTATTATTTCAACATAATAATAATACTTGCCAACTCTCTCTGAAAATCACTTCTGCCGAATGTTTGGATGAGTATAGCATTTGTTATGTACTTATAATACTTACCAACTGTCGGAACATCAATATGAATGATTTTCGGTTGGAGTTGACAAGCATCATTATTTACTTATCAAACAATACTTGCCAACTCTATCCGAACATCAATTCATATCAATGTTCGGATGGGTGTAGCATCATTTATTTTATTAGTATCAAATGATACTTGCCAACTCCATCCGAACATCAAGTCATATCAATGTTCGGATGGGTGTGAATACTTGCCAACTCCATCCAGACTTCGAGTTGAATCAATGTTCGGATGGCTGTGATACTTGCCAACTCCATCCAGACATCGAGTCATAGTCATATCAATGTTCGGAGGGGTATAGCATTTATCATGTCTTTATCAAATAATGCTTCCTAACTCCATCCGAACATTGATATGAATCAATGTTTGGATGGCTGTGGACATTTATTATTATATATTTATCAAATAATACTTGCCAACTCTATTGGATTGATGTTTGGAGAAGTAGATGAGTAGGCGTACATCTGCAAACATCTATACATATGGAGTTAGCAATTATTATATTTTAATAATTTAATAATTATAAAGACCGTTCGATTCATATCAATGTTCAGATATGTACATGGATGTCTCCGATGTTATCAATCTTTGGAATGCTTTCCGAATATCTGTACAGGTGGCTGTTGTGGCTTGAATAAAATATTTAATAATATCTTACTTACCCACAACTCCTACCCACTCCTCGACACTGGCAACTATGGTTAAAAAGTCACCAGAAGTATGTGTGCTGAATGACAATGATATCCTTACACTCATGAATGTTTTGTCCCAGGCATCAACGAGTATTATTGCATCCAAGCAGGCTGCAGACCTCACAGCACACACACTCCAACTTCAAACTCAAGCCCGGCAATGTTTTATTGGCTTCGCACAGGTCAACATCGTGGCTGGTCCCTACAAGCTGGAATTCAGGAACTACAACTGGCAACCATTGTTGAAAAGCCATGGTGACAAACTGTACAACTCAATGATGACAATCGGCATCGAAAGATATGGACCTGATAACGCGATACCTCTCCTGATCCCAAAAGCACTTCTGGATGAGACCAGTCTTATGAAAGATGGTCATATGGGTTCGAATCTCCCAATACTGAAGATATGGGACCCAACACACAGGCTGAATGCACCAGGCGGTTGACACCAAAAGTATGCAGTGCAACAGATGTGTGAGGAACTGGAGGCCGAGTTGGACAAAGCAAGGCAGGCATTAGAGAAAGCCATGGTGAAGAATAAGTCAGATGCGATCGCATCCATCGGAGAACATATCGAGACGTTGGAGAAATTGATGCAGGAGATCTCTATGTGGATGGTGATCGTCTATGAGGAGGGTGATCAACAACAATTATTGATACTGATACTGATACTGTAGAAAGCGAATGACTCATGGTTGCATTTTCAGGTGCCGTTTTGGAGCATGGGACCGAGATTGCAGAGTTGCTCACACAGAACGAGACAAAATACAATTATGCTGAAACAGTCAAGGAGAAAATCGTGCAACAATTCAAGGCATTACTGGCTGCAAAGGAGGTGGGGACAGAACAGTTTCAGAAAGTCTTAGCCAGTGTCCAGGAAAAAGCGCAGGTTACAAACAGCCGACAAAGCGCGATCTTTAATGGGGATGACGCTGTGAAATTCTACGTTGACATATTGAGCCTTGGGAAGCCATTCCAGCAGGTGTCCTTCTTGGGCTCAAAATGGGCATATGAGACATTCAAGGGCAGCTATGGCGGCGTTGAGTTGTTCAGAATTCTCTCACGAATATGATGAATCTCACGTTTCCATGAAAAACAGCTTCTGACATGCATCGTTTGCCACATGCGAAGTCGATTCTTGTTTCTGTTTAGTCCACATTTCCAACAGACGACGAGCTGGATGGGGTGCTTGACCATTGGTCCTAGTGTCGTTATCAGGCCACGAATGGTCCATTCGCAGGCCCAAATTGTGGATGCCGTTTCTCAGCCAATACTGGACCGTTTCCCATGATCCGGGGTGATTCCAGAAGCTTATGTAAGCATCCGGCCCGTCCACCCACATATGCTTGAGTCATGGCTTATATGTCTGTGGGTCGAGCATGCTCAAGTTGCGGCTTGTTGGTCCACAGGTCGAGCATGCTTGAGTTGCAGCTTGTCTCTCCACAAATTGAGCATGCATGAGTCACAGCTTGTATGTTCGTGGGTCAAGCATGCTCAAGTCACAGCTTGTCTGTCCGCCAGTCGAGCATGCTCAAGTCGCAGCTGCTATGTCCGCCGGGTTAGCATCCGTTGTTGGAATCTTAGATGTATCATATGAAGACATACTTAATATATTTCCGTGCATCAAGTGTGTTTGATGTACCGAATGCAGATGCCTGCAATCCAAGTATGGGCGAATTGCAGAACACTATAGCTTGATTCCACAGGTCGAGTAAGCTCGACCCACACATATGTTTCCACCACTGTACAACACAGCATTCACAGGGCCAAAAACATACATGTAATATGTGGTAATTTCCATTTCTCACAAGCCCAACGCTAGTCTTAGCCTAACTGTTCTACAAAACACTATATATAATGTCCTGGAGAGACTGGCATCGGTCACAGACTACACAGAGGTTCAGGTGCCACAGCGCTCTGTCATTGAGTGTTGGTGGTCTCCTGGATCAAGAAACATTCTCGTGGTGACCACAGTTGGTCCCTTGTTTGACTATGGACTGGATGGTGCGAAGAGGACGATCAAAGAGGAGTGCAAGCTGAGAAAGTGGTGTGCTTACAGCTGCTTTGCAGATAGCTTCTCGAAGCTGATGAGCTGTCTCATGAGAGCCAAGTGCCTTAGGCATGCAGTGCTGAAGTACCGAGAGAGGCATGGCTGGTTTTATAGTGACATAATGTGACGCGACATGAGTTACATTGCATAAACACACAAATCGCACAAATACATGTTACACATGACTGTACACGTTCTTGACATGCTCTAGCAAAACCTGAGTGAGTTTTATCCATACAGCCTGGATGAATAATGATATTGTGATCTCCTTCTGATCATACCTCACAGTGGGCCTGCTGGGCCCATTCAATAAATTCTACAGTGATGAAGCCAATTGCCACCAAGAATTATAGAGTGAAGCTGCACTGAGGCAATCCAATCCAACTTGATGTCATTGTGGTCCGGAACAAGATAGACTTCTTGAGGGACTTGTTCCAGCAATTAGAGAAATTAATGTACATGGAATAAATTGGCAAGTTCCCTTGGACCCCTCCTCTAATAATACCTCCTCATCATATGCCCAAATATAATATACTCTGCCACTAGGCCAACTGATGGACTTCTGTTTGCTGAAAATTGAGGCTAAACATTTGTTCAAGGGGTCATTGCAGTATGGATGAAACCCAAGATCATAGAGCAATCACACACACATAGCCAAGTGCATTTGATGCCCAATTCATTCTCCCTAAGACTGACATGTTCATACATTACTGTACCAATCCATTCAGTTCACCGGGCCATGTGACACGTGACACCGCTGGCGAAATGACCAAGCCGCCAGAAGTGGCCATGACATGTGATTGGCCGATTTCGCCACATCATTAATATACATATTTCCACAAAAAATTTAGTACCATAGCTCCAATGCTCAAGCATAAGATTCCCCCCGAAATTCTCCAACTCAGGCTCCCTAGTCAATCTTTATCCGTCCAAGATTTTCTTACATTTAAAATTCCCCCAAAATCCAATGCACCACCTCAGCTTCAGGCTGAAAAAATTTCCTTGTCTAGACTGCAGCCCAATGCTTCTCCAGATGACATTGCAACACTCCTTGCTGCTCTGGTACCCTCTCAATCTATCATCAAAGACCTCATCAAATGCGTAACATCATCCTCCCCACGGATTGCAAACTCTGTGGTACATGGATCAGTGGCGAAATTCCCCCTTTGGGTTATCACCTACTGGAATGAAGTCCATCTTGTTCTCGACAACCAGCAGAGCTGGATGCTATCCTATCAGACCCTGAAAAGCCTTCATAGACAGGGAGCCATGGTCCAGGAGCTGGTGGAGAGGGTCTACATGTCCCTGTCCCAGTTGCCATGGTTTGGATCAGTTGAAGGGTTTAGTAACACGAGCAAGATTATTCACTTACACAAATATGCTATGTCAGGCTGGCTTGATACAGCCCATGAGAATCAAATGCTTGACCTGCTCATGCACGAGATCAACAATTGCCACGATGATTCAACAAAAGTTACGATACAAGATGCCTACTTCATCTCCAGTCCTCGCAATGCTTATTCTGCTCGCCACCACCAGCGGCATGAAGGTTCTCGACCACGTCATTTGGACATCATAGGGAAGTCACTAATTTCAGGAAAATACAATCAGTTGGGGACAATCTATAACTGCAAAGACACTCATTGGGTTGCCCTCATTGTGGACTTCCTCAACCAAATGATTTGGCATGGGGATTCACTGGACTGGGAAATGGAAGTGGAGGTGAAGGGTCTTCTGGATTGGTGGATCAAAAACTTCACATCAGCGACATTCAAATACAAAAAGATGTTAATCACTTACCAAAATGACACATTCTCGTGTGGTCTTCTTGCCGGAAACACACTTGCACACCATTTTCTACCACAATGGTACCCATTGACTGATCAGCACCATGTAGCCGTAGCTAGGCTCCAGGTACTCTTACGTGTCTGTGAAAGGCACCAAGATTAGGTGTGTTACCTTCAAGCAGGCGTAGAACCCTGATCTTATGTATCACAGCAGACGAATGCCACGTTCCGGCATGAGGTAAACCTGCCAGTCATGATTGCCTCAGCGTTGGATGAAGAGATTGAGGACTCAGACTTTGAGATGAGGTCTGCCTGTGCCTCATCTGATGCCGAACATCTTGGCGAAATGGACGACGCCAAGTCATCATTATCCGAAACCTCATCCAACAACGAGAGTACATCCAATGACGACAACATGTCAGAAGCCTCGGATGAGCTTCTACCTGCTGAATCAAAGGCGGTTAGCTTGTCGGCACCAGCAACCAAGATCAGCATTAAATCATCTGTGCGAGTGGCACTTGGAGCTGGAAAAGCGCCACTGCACAGGGTGCGCAGTAGCATACCATGTCACACAGTATCTTGAAAGTACTTGACAAGTATACTAAATATCATTACCATAACATTCAACATGGTATTGTAACAGTATTCAGACATAAACTACAATACTTGTGCTCAAATTCATCTGAAGGTATGAAGGCAAATGAGACTTATACCCTTTCAATAACATCAAGCCTTTTGTTTCACTACTGTTACTGTATCTACAGCAAAGTACTGTATAGTTCAGATAGAATACTTGCAGCCTAAGATGAATAAAAGTATTAAACTAGTAAGGAAGTTGTGTCACTTTCACTACTAGGATACCTTTTGAATCCTTTCAAGATACAGTGTGAAATAGTATAGTACTATTGCCATATTGTAGATTTAAGATACTGTGTCAATACTTTTAAGATACTGTTTCAGTACTTTTATTATAATAAAAGTATCTTAAAAGTATTGACACAGTATCTTAAATCCACAATATGGCAATAGTACTATACTATTTCACACTGTATCTTGAAAGGATTCAAAAGGTATCCTAGTAGTGAAAGTGGCACAACTTCCTTACTAGTTTAATACTTTTATTCATCTTAGGCTGCAAGTATTCTATCTGAACTATACAGTACTTTGCTGTAGATACAGTAACAGTAGTGAAACAAAAGGCTTGATGTTATTGAAAGGGTATAAGTCTCATTTGCCTTCATACCTTCAGATGAATTTGAGCACAAGTATTGTAGTTTATGTCTGAATACTGTTACAATACCATGTTGAATGTTACAGTAATGATATTTAGTATACTTGTCAAGTACTTTCAGGATACTGTGTGACATGGTATGCTACTGTGCACCCTGTGCTGTTGGCCTACTTCAAGAAGTGTTCCAGTGAAGAATACTCTGCAAATCTGGCAAGGGACGAAGAGATAATGCAGCATGAACTGGAGGATAAGAAGATTATGGAAAAAGAAGTTAGACAACAAAGGATTCTGGAAAAAAAGGAAAAGGCCAAGCTCCGCCAATGTAGACATTGCAAGAAAAAGCAGGAAAAGGAAGTTGCTGAAGGCATCCACAGCCCCAGGGGTACCAAATGAAAGATTGTTCCAGCTGAGTTGACAGATTCTGGACTGTCGATGAAGCGAAGGGTCACTCTAGCATAGGAAACTCGCCCTGCCCGCCTGCTCACAAGGATGATCAGAGAGAAGGATAGAAAACCGCAGGGTAGAAAATGCAAAAAACAGCCACGTCAAGCCCAACACACCAACTGGTTTACTCCGGTGTGTTGGGCCATGATTGAATGGGCGGCCAAGGCAGCAGGATGGAAAATGAGTGCGACCCAGATAGTACACATCGCAAAGACTCAGAATCCAGAGATCTTCGAGAAACTGACTCAGGAGACAATCCGAGACTGGATCGATCACACTGGCCCCCAACCTAGGTTGTCAGATTCAACATTGAAGCAGATCGCAGCTGGGAATGCACCTGGACACCCAAATGGAGGTAAAGTCAGTTTCAAGTTGATCTTGTGGAAAGAGGCACTTACTAAAGATTTCCCAAGGCCATGTATCCCGTAGTTGTCAAGAAAATCAAGAGTCGGCTCTTGGCGCTCCAGAATGGACATGTTCCCTTGACAGTGATCACAGCACGCAGTATAATGGTTGCCACAATTATACGTGAGGAGCCCACCATTATGGAACAAGTCTTCAATGATGGATCCACTTTCTGTGCATCGGATACCTTCGTGAGGCGATGGTTTCACAGCGCCATGGGTTGGAGTCGTCGAAAGGGTACTCGAGCTGCCCAAAAACTCCCAGTTGACTGGGAAGATCAGTGTGAGAAAGCCGCAATAAGGAGGGCCTACCTGTTGAAGGAATATGACATCCCTGCTGAATTGTACGCTAATTCAGATCAGACACAACGTCTGTATGTGGCTGGTGACAAGTTGACGTACACAGAGACTGGTTCCAAGCAAGTCTCAGTAATCAGAGGAGACAAAAAACGGGCATTCACCGTTATGGTTACAATAGCCAGTAATGGCATCTTGCTTCCATTCCAGGCCATATACCACGGGAAAACTGAGCGATCATGCCCAGATCCAAAATCACCTGGTTACGATGCAGCAATTGCTGCCGGATTCCGATTCGAATTTTTGGGCACCAAGACTTATTGGGCAAATCAGCAAACCATGAAGAACTTTGTTAATTACATTCTGGCACCTTACTTCAAGGAGAGCAAGGCCAAATTAGGTTGTCCATCTGATCAACGATCGCTCTGGGTGATTGACGTTGGAGTGGTACCAAGGTACCACTCCGGGGGCTCACGCAGGACTCGAGAGGAAGTCGACTGGATAGGATGGATGATCCACTGACTACTACATCAGGAAGGCTACTAACTAGGTCAACCGTGGGAGCCCAGTCACGTGACTGGCCAGGTCCCACTACTCCAACGTGTGGTCCATACATTGACGTGTGGTCCATACATCGATCCGAAGAATTCCTTGACTGGATGTATGCAACACATCCAACGATCCTCATCGACTTTGTCCCCGGTGGCTGTACTGGTGTGGGGCAGGCTTGCGATGTCAGCATACAGAGGCCCTTCAAACATATCACAAATCAATGCTATCTAGAAGATGTTGTGGACATAACACTTACCCAGATTGATAACGCGGAGATTATCAGGGTGGATGAACGTCTGCCAACACTCCGGAATGCAAGTGTTAGGTGGTTGTGGAAAGCATATGAAGTCTTGAATAACAAGGAGATTGTGCAGAAGGTTAGTGACGGGATTACCAGGGATCACGAAATACTGACTGACACTACACTTGAAACAGGCATTCAAGCTATGTGTCGTCAGGGAGTGGGATCTGTCCCACAGCAAATTAAGGTCACACAAGATGAAAAAAAAACTAAGGGACTTACGCAACAAAAACGACCCATTTTGGATCGAATTGAATGGTGAACATCACCGTCATACCCAGCCAGCGACAAGCACTATTGTTGCCGAAGACATGTTGGTAGACCCTGAAGGCGACGAAGAACTAGATGACAGTGATATCAGCCTCAAAGATGTTATGGCAGCAACTCACCAAGAGCTTATATGCAACCAAGGCATCTCATTGCACGAGAACGGTGGCTTGACAATGGTGGTGGATGCAGAAAGTGTTGATGAGGTGCCAAAGACAAAGACTGTGGAAGAGGGAAGAGGTAAGCGCAAGAAGACGGCCAACAGGCTGTACTGCCTATCTGATTTCACACGGCATTGGGACAACGAGGCTTCTGACGAGGAGTGAAGGACTGGAACCATTGTTTCGTATGATTATTGCCAAATTTGTATATACATTCTTAAAAGGGAATGCTCTGGTCATTTCGCCATTTTCACTGGATGCATGACAGGCATCACATTTCACCGTTCTTTGAGAGTCCGTTACGGTGAAGCTTAGATTGAAGAGAGGTAGGGAGGAGCAAGGCATGTAGCTACTTGTAAGAAATTGGGAGAGGGGAAGAGTGAATGAAGAGAGGGTTGGGTGAAAGCCAGGGGGCTTCTCGGCCCCGAGAAGGATGGTTCTGTCTGTGGGAAGGAACCAATGTGAGCAGCGAGGGTGCCCTGCAGGGTTCAGATCACAGGAGGAAACATACTTGTCCGGGCAGCAGTCAGAAACTCTGAGGTGCAGGAAGAGGCAGGGCGAGAAGGGAGTGGTGGGTGGGTGAAGAAAACGAGCCGCAATGACGATGACAGCAGGACACGGAGTGTTGACTCCATGTCACACCTGTCACTCGCTCAAAGACCATTTCTTATGTCACACTCGTACCTCACTGACTTAAGATTGCAATTTCGCATTGCGTGTGACGTGTGACCGGCGAACTGAACGGATTGGTACAGTACATCTATCTTGCAGTTGATCTAGTATACTCAGACAAATTCGACTTTCTCTTCTTCCTCTGACCCTCCGTAAGTGACTCATCAGGAATGGGCAACTCTTGATTGACAGCACCATCATCAGAAGCCAATTCCCAGTCTCTGTCCTTGAGAGCGTCCTTGAGAGTATTGATCATCCAGTCATGAGTCTCGAGCCGTTCCCTAAGCTTCTCAGCGGCATCCTCACTCTGGGTAAGGACGTAGTACGAGCCGTATCGACATGCAAACCCATGCCAGAGGGCACACAGAACATCTCGGAATTGCTTTTGTGAAATCGCTATTTTCGTGATAGTTACCATGTCCGCCAGGAGGATTCTCTCCTTGCTACTGCTGTCCTCGACGGTGGAATCGAAAACACGGAGAAATTCGCCTCGCTTTTGGGGGGTCATGGAGTTTGGAGCATAGCGTGCTGCTACCCATGCAAGAACATGAGTAAAAGACTCCAGATCATCCCCAACTCGGTGGACTTTCGATGTTCCTTCCAATAGTCTAACGGACATGAATTGCCATGTACCCTGGCTTCTGTGAGATATCGGATGGAGAAAGAATTACACGCATACCGTTCGTTCGTTGACCCTTGCCTCTGTTTTAGCACCAAGGTCTTTGGAAAGCTCCCAGTCGATGAGGATGCCGTTACCCCCTGACGTGATAAGGATATTGCCCACGGAAATATCCCTGTGTAGTATGTTGGCTTTTGTGGTAGCCTCAGAATGACCTGTGAAAGCTGTGAGTAAATATTTTTGACGAATAACAAACAAATTTACAAATCAAGGCACATGTGACCGCATTTACCAACTCCCAAGTGGAAGAAAAATCCGTAAGAGGATCACCCACTGTATCGAGGACGAGTCGATAGTGTACGTGGCGCCGAATGGACCTGCCTATCGTTCGAGGCCGAATGTCATGAATGTCACCGCATCTATGCGTGGAGCCGCGAACATCGCCAGCGGTGATTAGCCCTGCAATATAAGATACGCCCGCATCATGAAGCTTTCTGTAAACATCACCCTCCGGGAGATATTTTTCTACCCGCCACGTATCTTTCAACAAGACTACTCCGTGAGTTTGGCAATCATACGCCCGATAGCATCGCGTTCCACGACCAACTGGAAAGATATCGGTGTTGCTAAGCGGCCTGTTGACAACGTAGAAGGTTGTCTTATCGGTCGCGCTGTCGGTAACGGACACTTTGAATAGAGGAGAACTGCTGCTGAGATGAAGGGCGGTGCATGCTTTCTTTGCTTCGCTTGATGACGCATCAACAGCCTCGAATGTCTCATCGTGACCTCGAGTAGTGGCATCGGCGTGTGTGAAGCGCCAGAAAAAGCTTTGTAGGTGCGTCGTGGTTGTGTAATCAAAGGCCTCGGTCACAATGGTGCAGCTCCGCGTGTGGCGAAGGAGTCGACAGAGGTGTCGGTTGATGAAGACGCCAAACGTGTGCGTTCGGTGCTGGGTAGCCTGAATGGCATTGAGGTATGTAGTGAGCTGTCCGCGAGTATCCCGTGCGTCCATCGTGTCGTGTTCAAATTGGGCGTCATCTCCGTCACAGTACGGTTCATCTATTTCTCGATTCTTGAGCTCTATGAAAGTTTCCATATCGTGCGCACGGGTAATGCAAGATCCTTTCGGGGCGGTCTTCGAGTAGCAAGAAATATCCGGCTTGACCTGTCTTCTCAAGAATGCTGTGGAATTGGGGTCAGGGGTGGCTGACGTGTTAACGAGACGCATGTCGTTCCCACAAAAAGGCGACAGAGCGGTAATCTACGTCCCTTGAGTAATTGATGGTTTTATCGAACAGGAGACACATACCAGAGGGTTATACATCTCTGGCTCCTTAGTCATGGACGTAACTACGTCGAAAGACGCTACATCAATCGCTGGCATCCCATCCGGACAGTCCGACAAAAAGACATCCAAGAATGCTGATGGAGAAACCCCGCCGACGAATTTATCCTTCATCTCATTGGCAGCGGCAACGAAGACAGGGTCCTTATATACGGCAGTGGATGTGAATGGCAATGAAGAAGGAAGCCGCCTATGCGTCGGCGTCTCTTGGGGTGGTGGAGTCTTCCGTTTTCGGGGCGTTTTAGGCGGATTTGAGGCGTAGAATGAAGCAGGAGTAACGATTTGCGCATTTTCCTCTGTCATTTGCAGACAGCGTTGTGGTAACACGAACACGAGTTGTAATTTAGAAGAAGGCTTTACATGTATATCCTTATAAGTTAGGGCAAGCATATACACGTGACTCGGTTGATTCCCACGATGCTTCGTTATAACTTCAAAATATTCATGATGCTAACTGATGGGTGCGGGCGATCAGCGTCGTTGCGCAATGTCGGGCGCCATCAGGCTTCCGTAAGGGCTTTCAACAACGGGCACGATCAATCTCGCGGGGCGAGCGTTCTTGCACTTGCCAGTAGAATGAATGAGAATGGTACAGCTTGACAGTGACAATATTAACGCTATCCATTCCGAGTCCTAAATGTATATTTAGGATCGGTCTATTTGAGGACCACACCTAGCCAAATTTTCGTCCGAAAATCTATCGTTGCGGCAAATGCCGAGTTTGCCTGTGTTTGGCTCTGCCTTTCAAACGACCGCGCCAACTGTAATATCTTCGCGAGCTCTGCCTTTCGAATACCCACCGCGCTATGTGGATAGAATATCTTCACTCCCTGGATGGGCAAAGTTGATGGCCGAGGAGGAGCGACTGAGGCTCCGTTGCATCATATGCATTATGGCTCCATTTACTGATATGTATATCAAAACACTCATTCCAAAAATTCTGAAAAATTCACCATAATTCTCGAAATAATTCATAACCCTAGTGGCATTAAAATTTTGAAATTCTGTCAAGCGGTTGTGGAGCATTGGACATTAAACCCTAACCCTACATGTAAACCCTAACCCTAGGTTGCATCCCACAACCAGGGTTATGATCAGCATACAGCTTAGGGTTAAGATCATTCTTGTTTTCAGGAAAAGTTTTAATTTGCTGAATGAGAACAAAAGGTAGGGCAAGACATTTGATGGCATGCTGCAAAGCATGCCTTCACATGTCTTGCCCTACCTTTTTTTCCTCATTCAGCAAATTAAAACTTCTCCTGAAAACAAGAATGATCTTAACTGGCTATGGTTACATACATTCAATCTCACCTTTCTCTATGTAGTGGCTATTACATATGTCCTTTCTCCCAATATATCCTTTTTATACATTCAGAATTCATCTCAAGTAGACCTCTTTCTCAATGAGCCTATGTTGCTGTAATAACTCAGATTTGTGGTGCAATCTCCTCTTCCTCCTCTTCCTCCTCTTCCTCTTCCTCCTCCTCCTGAGCCAAATACCTCCAACTTGTCCCTCTCTTATTGGTATTGGCAATTCTATTGCCATAACCCAAGTTTGTTCCTCTGTGGATTTGACTTTTACTATCAGCTACTCTCCCTAGTCAAATTTATCATACCTCCTGTTCATTTGCATCTCTTCTTCCTTTCCTCCTTCCTCTTCCTCTTCCTCTTCCTCTTTCTCATGGATTCCTCCCTGCAATCTCATCTTAGATGCTCTAGTCAATGTCCCTAGAGAATGAATTACATCACATTATTTGGGGCCAAAGAGGATTAAGCACAAATCACATTACCATAGTTATTGCTCTTTTCAATCTCACCCATTTTCATCTTCTGAATTCTTGCAGACCTTCGTGGGTCACTCATGGCTTTGTGGGTTGGATTAGGTTTATGCCCAAGTTCATGAGCCACAGACAATCCTCTGCTTCTCCTCTCATCTGCTGTTCCATCTTCTGATCCAAACAAACTTTTCATTCGTCCCCCATCTTCTGATCCAAACAAACTTGTCATTGGCCCATCATCTTGTGATTCCAATGGACCATGTTCTGGCATCCATGGCAGTGGTGTTGAGCTCATAACAAAGTGTGACAACCCACCATCTGACTGGTTTCGTTCTGAATCAGTGTTCGTTCCAGAAGATATGGCCTTTGGTTTTTTGACCCGTTTGCCACGTGCTCTGGTCATTGCCAGTCTCTTCTGTTCCCGTTTGTCTCGACGCCTTACTCTCGTGGTCACATTTGCTGGGATGCCTTGATGCTCCTCTGCAAGACGTGCTTCAATCATCATCGCTGATGCCTTCACTTTCATCGATGGCCGTGGTTGGTTTTTTCTTGGTGGGCCAATTTTTCGAAGTCGATAGTAGACTGGATTAGTCAGAAATTGAATGGATCCCTGTTTCGTGCTCCAGATTTTACCAGGTCCTTTCAATGTGCAGGGCAATGAGAGGGGAAGACACTGAAGCCTGTCAAAGATGATATGCAGTGCCCGATCCAGATCTTTTTTAGCTCCCACAGTCATTATCTCCACAACTTCAGCATATTTCTGTAGGTAACCTCTCTTCACAAAAGGTAACCAGACTGAATTCGGCCGGAATACCTTTCCCTGTTCAGGGAAAAACACTTTGACCATATCACGAAGGCTTCTGGTACGTCGCCCATGAACAGGTCCCTCCAGGTTGTGGCTGGACGGTAGGAAAGTGCGGTGTTCCAACAACCCCATTAATGCTCTCAGACTCCATGTGCCCATGGCTTCTTCAAGTGTGTTTGGATGAGGCAGAGGTCCTTGAAGTGTTGTTCCATTGACAGTCAGCCACATGTCAACCGTAAACTGGATAAACAGTGAACTGGCTCTTCGATGACTGGCCCACATTTCATCCCAAAACCACTCCATCATAAGCAATTCCGGTTGTGTGGCCATGGTGGACACAACATCAGTCCATGGTGGAGAATCGCCAAGAGGGTACAAGGAATTTGGACAAGAGGTTTCTGGCTGTGTCAGTTGTTTGGGCTTGTGTTTTGCATGTTTCATGGCTGTTATGACTTCCTGACAGTCAACCTTTTCTAGAACCGTTACAACTCCTGTTGAAAGGTTTAGGTCATGTAGAAAGAACATGCCAAACCGTTCGATCGTTGGTCCAAACTGGACATCCACCATCGCATTTCGTAGGAAACTGAAGGTGGGTTTGGGGGTGATGACAATGTGTCGAATCAAATGCATGATCAAAGCAGTGTGAAGCTTGTAGTTTCGTGTCGGTTGTTTAAAGAGCATCACTTGTAGGTTCTTCAATTCCAGAAGCCGACGAGACAAGAAGTTAAGGAATGTGCTTGACTTCACCCAGAGTATGGGTTCATGCTGAAGGTATTCCTGCATCTTGTTCACATACAAGCTTCATTATTATTTGGTTATTTTGATTCCTCATGGTTGACACACACACCTTTTTAGGAGCATTCAACATCGCTAACTTGATTGCAGCTCCACTCCCACGTATCTCCTCTCGAACTCCATAAGACTTTGTTGTGGCTCCCATGAACAAGCCATGGTATCTTTTGATGCATTCCAGAAAGTTTCGATTCACATCGTGGGCATCAGAATCCTCACAGAAATAATTATCACCTCCAGGACGACGGATGATCTCAAAGCAGAGATTGTAAGTTGACCGAAAAATCAGCTGCACAGCAGCAGCACGTGCTAGGGTCATTTCACTCTGCATTCCACCATAGTTTCACAGTGTATTGAGGTGGTGAATGTTGCCAGCCTTCATACCTGCAGCTGCATATGAAGCATTGGTTTTATCCAATCTCCACAGTCCAATGAGTGGTTCCTGGCTATCAGGGTCAGGGTGGAAGCCCATGCCTAGGTCCATGAACAGTTGTCCATGCTGCCTATCCATCATGTACTCCCAATCCATGCTTGGATAATTTTTGCAAAGTAACTGGTAAGGCGTTCCATGGTCACCAACAATGACAGTTGTCGACCGTTTGATTCCTCGGATATCTGCAACAAAAAAGAATGACCCAAACATATCGTATTTGTTTGGGTTTTGTTTGATGATTGCCCGCATCCTTTTCTGCATCTCTGTTAGCTTGGTCGAATCAATGCTTGTCGTCTTGGTGAGTGGGTATTGTTTTCCAGTCGATTTCCATCTCCACTCCTCCATCGTGTAATCCACATATGGCAAGGTGGCTGTATTTGCACAGTGGAGTATGCCTGGGTATACGATTTCTGTTAACCAATAAGATTGTATCTCCACTGGCACCAAAGTAGCCCATTTGCCAGTCAAGTGACTTCTGTGTTTCATCCTCGGCCAGAACACCGAGATGTTGCAGCTACCAGCTCCTTCACCAATCTTGGCAAAGTGTGAATGTGGAATGCAGCTTAGTGGACTTCGAATAGTGAACCATTCACTTCGGCCACCAGACTCCTTGTCTTCTTCAGACTGTGGCATCAACAGTTCCACGTAGACATGGTTGTTTTTGTGAACTGGTGGAAACCTGCCATGGTAAGGAAGGACATGCACCAGCAGCTGTGTTTGGACTTTGAGGTTGTGAGTCACCCAGATGATGCTGTCGATATCTATTGATAAGTGCACTTCCTCTGGTGTCAGACGATATGTATCCTTTTCCAGGTCCACATGGATGTAATTGTGATCCGACGTGGTTCCTTGGAGAAACACCTGATGACTGTTAGGAGATCCTACTTCTCCTGCCTCCAGAAGCATGTTTGACATTCCGAGGATACATCTGTCTCCGCCATTCTCTACATCCAAGTCCGAGTCATCGTCTATTGACTGCGGTCCAATGATGCCCACAGGTAGGAGATGTTCCCTGACACAGTTAGGGTGACCCTTGTTAAACATCAGTGCAAAACTTCGTTCCAGGCGGTAACCGTAGTCTTTGAAAATCTCCCATGGAGACCGTTTCGTGGGCAGAGGATCCCAACTTGTTGGGTATGCTTCAATGCCACTACTTTGTTGTAGCCACCGCATGTCCTGGAGACTAGGTCCACCAAAGTAGTCGTCGAAATCCTTATTAGGTGGCAAGCCGTGAAAACATTGGGGTGGTAACGAAATAATTGCACCACCTGCAATGGGAGCCCTTGGTTTCATGTGTTCCCGATTTCGTGCATTCTTCATATTTTGAAAGGCTCGTAAACGTTTTGGCAATGTTTTCAGGATGGTTTTCTCCATTGAAGAGTCATGCCCACTGTTAGATGATGACGATGATGATGATGATGATGATGATGATGACGCTGATGATGCTGATGATGCTGATGATGCTGATGATTTCAATAGTTTTGATCGATTTGATGAATGGTTCATGGTTATTCGTTTCTGCCTTTTCCCTTGGGACTGCAGGAAGGCCTCCTTGCATTGTGGGCACCTATCCCTAACCCTGACAAGGGTTACCTCTATAGAGTCACACTCGGCATGGAATGCATTTCCATTGGTGATTGCATTACAGGCAGCTTCATCGGGGAGTCTATCCCAGACTCCAACTGCTTCATGTTCATGTTCTGTCAAGGAAATATGTCTCCAGGTTTGGTATGAAACAAAGAGACCTTCCCGAATAATGGTTAGCAACCGTAATCGTGTGTTGTGGGCACATTCAATATTAGGCATCACAATCTGGTGTAGAGTGTCGAAACAGTGGCCCTGCACAGAAAACATCATGATTTCTGCACAAACTGTTGCACCACAGTCATATCCATTCTGAATGCATAACTTGAATTAGGTAATATGTCCACATGATTATTACTGCTATGACCACTCACCTGAAGCCAGTCAAATCCAGACTTGATCACTGACTGGGAAGAGGTTACCATCCAGCCAAATAACCTAGCCACCATGTTCCAAAGTTTAGGCCCATTCCATGATTCCCAGCGGATCTCAGAACTGGGTCCCACTCGACCAATATTTCGGCCTAATATGTGTGCTCTTTTGGAGGAGTAGTCGAAAATCACAAGAAAATAGTGATTAACTTCCAATACAGGGAGCAAGACAGGTTTCAGGTCAATTGGACCTTCGGGAATCAAGAGTCGTCGTCTTGAATGATGAAATTCCATTTCTGTCGGTTCTGTCCGATCACAAAAGTGACGAATGGTTATGAAGTCAATGAAGTAAACATTGGCTGCGTGGTGAATTTTGAGCCAGTGTCGGAGCAACACATAATCCATCAAAGCACCACCAAGCCATTGTTTAGGGCTCAACGTGTTCAACTCTTGAGGTACACTATCCCAAGTGTAAGGATCACCCATAATGAGATCTTGGTTTGGTATCAGTTATAAAAGTCTCAATCAGGTCACTGTGCTTTATTGCCAGAGATGGTTAATTTCTCACCGATTTTGTGCTGCTCATCATCAGAAATGGCTGAACTCAAGGTTGATTCGGCTTCCACAGCATTAAGATTTGCAACTGTCGAAGGTGCATATTCTTCACTATCAGTTGGCATTGCACCATCTGCACTGGAACCAGTAGATGATGTCCATGACATTTGGGATGACTCAGGACTGGGAGTTGCAGGTGGACTAGGTGTTTTATTGGTATTGAGGGCATCCGCAAGCACTGTGGTCCAGGGATTATCTTCCTCGGCATCCGAGTTGTTTGAGTGGTCAAAGTTAATGACACCATCATTCTTAGTAAACAAGATTACAAAAAGATACAAATTTAATGAATATCCCATTTTGCTCACCAGAGGTGTTAGATCTGATCTCTTATTATTGGTCGTAACCTGATAGAGAAGTTGGGTCCAAGGGTCCTCCTGGCTATCCAAAGATGATAGAGTAGGTGATTGTGGTTCATCCATAGTATCACAATGCTTAATAGTAGGAGACAGATCCATAGTTTGGTTTGATTTTAAGTTTGATTTATTTGTTTGGACTGATGAAATCTGTTAGCCGTCGGCACTTTGTTCGGGTGCCTGACTTGACAATATATATAATACTGTCAAGCTTCTCATCTATTTGTGGAAAATGTCTTCTGGTTCCCATACACGGCGGAATTTGCAGAAGCCAAGGAGACCACTATCTGAGGCTCAGTGGAACAAGATGAATCCTGTGAATGAAGCAATCAGTGAGCACCTATGCAGGACCTTTCTGGATCATATTTGGTGATTATTCACTGTTGAATGATAAGTTGTTAGGGGCCTGGATCTCCAGCATACTTTTCACCTAGGAGACACGTTTGTGGCCAATATCTCTTTCTTCCGGTGATCATACACTAAATGGCTGACTCAGTGTAGCAATTGTACCTCCTACACGATACCAAGGCAAAAATAGAGGAGATGGTTTCCTACGTGCAGATGCTTACTGGCATGGGGAGATCCTTGAATTACGTAAAGTTCAACACTCATCCACCATTGTCAGTCACCGTCCCCTTTCAGTAAAATGTCGAATGTGGCATAACTAATGTTTGGTTAGGTCTGGGGTAAAATCAAGTGGTTTTGGCGGAAAGAGGATCTGGTTGGCGATGGTCATGGGCTGAAGTTGAGTCATGCTCAGATTCATGCCTTGTGGGTTCTGTTTTATTTAATAGTTGCCAGTTCCATCACCAACTTATTATCTTATTACTTATAGACAGCTTGAGCATATTGGTGCCCTGGAGTTGTTAAAGGGTGATATCTGCAACTATGTTGATGTCGACTCATTTGAATGTCAGTCTTGATTCAATCCATTGATGTGGCTTATTTGGACTTAGGGTATCTGCTTTACTAGCTCCTGTCACACTGCCAAAATTTGATGAGAGTAAGGTTAATCAACCTTTCTTTCCTCCTGATCGGTATTTCTGGCGGTTTGATTTGGTGACAAAACCTAGTGTAACCATCCAAGTTGGTGTCTTAAATTGACAGTACAGAATGCACTATTGCTTACACAGCTTAATCTTGTCAGGACAGGGCGACATTCTGCCAATGCAAACAATTCTATGGTCCAAATGATATGCAACGGTGGTGTTCAACCTGCGAAGACTGGTTCCATATCCAATGCTGTTTGGCTGAAGAAAGAAATTGGACCTTCACAGAAGTGACTGGAATAGAGATGGCCAATATTCAGAATGACGATGCACAACTCATCCGTGCATGCAGATCTCCCATTGAGAGAGGTGGACAAAGTGGTCCTGTGGGTTATGGCAAGGCTGTGCTCAACGCACGGAAACTTGTATCTCGACCAGCTACTAATAGGCAGGATTTACACAAGTACCTTGGTGCTGGATTTCTTGAAAAGCTCCATGATGAGGAGTTCAGATATTACAGGTGTCCACGTTGTTCATATTGCCTTTAATATATAATGATTCGTGTCTGATGCTCTTATAACTCTCAATAATTGGCATTTGGCAACAACTTTGTATTTAGGACACTGACACAGGAGACGGTTGAGGATTTTTTGCAAGCAAATATTATGAAGATATCCAGTCAAATTTTGAAATTGTTTGTGTTGTTATCTTACCTGTGAAAATATTCCAACAAATGATTTTATCTAAGAGCAGTATTTGTACAGACAATAGTGCACTCAGAAAACAAAATTATTCAGGCTTTTATTGTTTTTATTATTTATTATTGTGTACATGTATTCAGAAAGGATTATTCTATTTGGCTCCCCAGGTGCACCATTCTTCCCACCCCTTGCCTTATAAGGTGTTAGCTATGTAAAATAATTTTGACTAATCCATTTTAACTCAAGTTCTACTGGTGATAAAATGACTGAAAAATTATCTCTATGCAGTATGAAGACTAAGACATTCAAAAACTAATTCTTACCAAATTCTGTTTAGTTGGTGTTTAGATATAGACATCAATTCCAGATAAGTTCTTTATTTCCAAGCAACTATTCAATCAAAGCAAAGCATGATTTTTCTATGAACACCTAGACGTGTAACCTTACTCATCTGAGATTTTCTATGATTTTATCACCAACAGGCCTTTAATTAAAACTGATTCATTGGATGTATTTCACTTAGCTACCACTATATAAGGTAAGGGGCGTGTGGGAAGTTAGGTGCAGGGGTGCCAAATAGAACTACCCAGAAAGAAAAGAGAGGATGATTTCTGGATCAATATCTGTGGATTTATTGTGAGGGCAGAATTTTAGACTATTTGGTCACCAGATAATCTGCCTGAATTATCTTGAAACCAAATATTACAGTATTCAATGGCTCCTTTGAACACAAAAAATTAACTAAAATGCCACAAGTAGCCAACTATCTTGAACAAAATCTGAGCAGACCAGAAGTTGCTCATATATTTAAAGATGTCTCATACCAATTTTCCAAGAAATCTGTTAATATTTGAATGTTTTATGATCAACACATTAGTGTTCAAGGAGTGATCAAATTTCTCTCTGCTTTGTGAATATTCAGTTTCTAATTTTATTGGTGGTTCTGAATAAAAATAAATGTCCAGATAGGTTCAGATGATGCACTGTAGGAATTAGAATCCTTTTTAGCAGTAGAAATCAGTACAGAATCAATTCTATTAGGGTGTTCAAAGGACTGGTAGTGTTCAAAGGAGCCATTGAACACTGTATGGCTCCATTTACTGATATGTATATCAAAACACTAGTCCCAAAATTTTTAAAGATAACCCTGACAATAAGATCCACCGATATCCGTGCAGAAATCCTAAAATTTGTGTCATTTTCTCTTTTCTGACACACTAATCAGTCTCCCGTAGTTTTTTGGTGTCCGGAATATTTTCGCAGGTAAGATAACAACACAAATAGTTTCAAAATTTAGATATCTGCATAATATTTGCTTGCAAAAAATCCCCATCCGCCTCCTGTCTGAGCAGTTGGCAGAAACAACAGGACACCGGTTTGGTGTATGGAAAACATGGCAAAAGCACCCAATGTAGCCCTCTGAGTGCAGGCATTGTACTGTAGGCCAAGACATTCAGCATTCCAGTGCATGTTATGTCAGTTCAGCGAATACTGGCCCAGTATTCACATACAGTGTATGTGATCATTGGAATCAAATTGACAAGAAGAAAAATGCAATACAAGTGCATGCGCCACCGACTGCTAATATTGCCTTCATTGCATGGTATAAAACTTTGTCTGCCAACCTGTAGTGTACGTCACTTCACCTCCACAGGACATGAGAACAAATTTAGGTTATAATCATTGCTGCTGTCCACAATACAACTGCATCAGGTTCAGACACCCCCGACAGACCTACATGGCAACCTAGCATATTGTTTCAACAACACAATACATGTCATGATATTTATTACTATGTCTGGGATGCCTTTTGTGCTACAATCTGATCAAACACGACGTCTGGGTCGCCTTTTACATTCACGGAGAGAGTTTGCTGTGAGGGTTTTAGCCAACCTTGCGAGCTCATCCCGATACCACACTTACCTTGAATGTCAGCTCTTGTGCGGTGAGATCCACCAATTGATGGGGGAGCGACTGGTACTGGTACCCCTGGACCAGCTGCTGGACCAGCTGTAGATTGCGAAGGACCAGCTGTAGATTGCGGAGGACCAGCTGTAGATTGCGACGGACCAGCTGTAGATTGTGAAGGACCAGCTGTAGATTGCGAGGGATTGGGCTCGATCGCGCTGAATTCCATACCGTAACCAGGCTCGCTGGCGAGAACTGTACCCACAACATCTTTGCCATCACCGTCGTCCAGTAAGTCGATATGTGAACGTTGTTTGGGGCCCGACGTATCCAGGTAAATTGGGTGGGGTGGGAAGTCAATCTTTTCCTCCAGAATTACGCTGTGTGGTTCATTTCGACGTCGGATCTGAAATTCGGGACCCGTCCAGTGAAATTGATTCGACGGCTTCTTCAGGAGTTCATCCAGCTTCATCACCAAGTCGGGCCAATCTCCTTCAAAGTGACGCCGAGTTGAAGACTCGAAAGCTTTCGCATTGCAACACTTGGAATTTTTGGCAATCTCATGCCTATCCCACTTATACCCCACAACAGCGGAAGCGAAATCCAACAGGGACCGCTGAAAGACGTAAAAGCTGCTGACCCAAAATTTGTCCATCAACACAACAAACGAGTTTGCAAACCATGACTGGAACCGGCGATATTTTGTTCGCACCCGATTTTGTTCCTGGATTACCAGCAGAGGTTTTGTTTTGTGGTAGTAGCATGGGTTGAGGAGTTCACCAAACTCGATGAGATTCCCGACGAGAAGGACCTCTATCAGGCCTTGACTGGTCAAAATGTTGGGGATGTGGGATTTGGTGAAGGATGTAGCTGCCCACATTGAAAGACACATGAATAGAACATATATGTGCAAATTGGAAGTCAACATTACCAGATGTTTCCCGTTCGTTCATGACGTGGTCAATCCACATGGTGAGCAGCCTCCGCAACAATTTGAGGGTTTGGTCATTGCTACCCTCGTGGCTTATGACCTCATTGTTGAGCACGAAGGTATGGATGACGCCATAACAAGAATCAGCAATGGTTGATGACGCCAAAAAATTGTAACCATCAAGGACCGTATCCTGTAAGCGCAGGATATGATGTGGAGTGGATGGGCGCAAGTATCTGGAGGCGTTGTGAGTTCTGGTTGGATCAAATTGATGGTAATGTTACTGACAGCACAGAGCCTTCGGACAGCAGCAGCCCCTCTGCATCCCAATGTCCCAAAGTGCTGCCTTGGCCTTGAGTCTGTACCCAGTTATCAGGGTATGCCGTCCGTGAACTGAAATCTCCATCTAGGTTCCCTTCCGTGGCATTGTTTCTTGCCCCCATGAGAACCCAGTACGCTATACCTGTCCTGACTATCGCCACTTTTGCAGAACTACCGGCCACAAAATGCCAGGATGCAGCAAATTTCGTCGCAGCATTTCCCCAAGCACCATTTTGAATCAAGCCATTGGAGCCGAGGAACCCAGGTTGGCCCCAAGTTTCACGCCGGGCAACTTCACTTGATGCAAAGTCACTAGCGAGCCATGCATCAGATATAAATGTTGCTATGTTTTGATGCTATCGCCATTGTATGCTCACCGGAACTTCGGCGGAAGATCGTGGCTGGTGTGGCCGACGGGGAAATTTTTGAGGTTCATGACCTCTGCTCTAGAAGGGTCTATGGATGCAAGATAGATTTGCTCCAGGGTCCCAGACGTCTTCGTGTTGTTGGGAACTTGGCCAGCTGTGGATGAATAGGTTCAACTTCTCGAAAGGACAACGATATCAGATTCATTACCCTCCATCGGCCGCACCGTAGTCAAAGAACCCAAGTGCTCCAGACCCTCTCTATCAAAGGCAAACGTCTCAATTGGGGCATTCAGAAGCAAAATGTGACGCCGGCGGAATATTTGTTGTATCGCAGACGACGACATGGCCTTGAATTTTTCCCAATTGACCACAAACACCGTCGATGTGTTGGGCTGATATTCTTCTACCCGGGCACTTGGAAGTCTGTGTACGGGCATGTTGTTGACATATCGAGCCTCGACTTGGTCAAATAATTGACGTAGGAATTGACATTCAAGCTCAGCCTATTTCAGAATTATCAGTGACTGTTGATGTCAAGTGAGAGTAAGCCTACCGTGGCAGATGGTGAAGAATGGACATATTCTATGGGCAAGTTCATGGAATATGCATCATACATCCGGAGGCTACTCCCTACTTCAGATGCCTGTGGAGAAATTGTCAGGAAGCGTGAACATCAGCGATAACAGTTGTGATACCATTGGCTGATGAGCAATGACCAGATCGTGTTCTATGTCATGATCATCATGATCAGTGACACCTTGTACGCGTGACTTCTTCGAATCTGGGGGAAGATGAGCCATCACCGGTCCTGCATCCTCTATATTCACATCCCCATCGTCACTCTGATCCGGGCTTCTAGTCCCATCTCTCTTCCTCTTCATCGAGGCACCGCAAGGCTCATTCACATTGTCACGTACAATATGAAGTGCATCAGATGGAACCTGACTTCCTGGCGTTGGTGGGATTACATCCTCATTGGGTGCGTGAGTGATCACTTTCCTCTTCATAGGCAAATCATCCACGGAAGGCAATGGTGCGACTCGACCTACGTCGTGCTTTGCGGGCTCCTTGCTGTGGTACATCCAATGTGATGGAAATTCCTCGATAAGTCGTGGTTGGGTTTGACGGCAATACTTAACGCATGGGGCAGGGACGCCATATTCATCTGGATTCGGTTTTGTGCCTGCGGGAAAGACAGGTATGTCCATGAAGTACAGCATCCGAAGGTTCTTGCGATCATAGTAGAATACTTCAGCTTCTTTCAACAAAGGCGCTGACTTTTATGTCCATTCCATTTGTGACACATGATTAGTGGATATATAAACCACAGGCTGATGACACAATGCTCACTTTTGAGACCCAACGCAAATACATTGATCCATCATTTTCATCGGTGTCCTCAATCCAGTGAGACCACTTTCCAGCTGGCACAGCTTGAATTGGAGGAGGACAAACCCAAGGCTCCCTTTCAGGTGAAAGGTGAATTAGATTAAGGCCGGGTGCCTTGGGGTCACGTTGGGATGGCTCAGAAAAATGCGGCAAAGTACCAGTGTCCACTGAAATAGGATTCGCCGACATATAGGACGACGCTGCTAACCTGAAGAGACATTTCAGTTAGCATTTTGATATTATATCATTGAAAGGAAGCTGCAGTGCCAGAGCTGCGCCATATACCCAATGGAAGCATCAGTTTTCTTCTTCGTCTGTATGTAACCAGCCTGCGGGTGCCATCCTTGACTCCATGACGAAGACAAATTCCCAGAGTGTTTGGTTGATGGCATACTGCGATCTTCATCCAAATCATCGAAATCCAATGTGCAAGCCAGTCTTAGTCGCCGGGCACAGGCATCATAATAATTTTGACCAGGCACAACACGCTGTGCAACTTCTGATGTTGCAACGAAATCGGGAAGAGCAGAGGCACGGCGGTGATCTTCGACCTGCGATGACTCTGAATGCGGGAAATCGACGTCAGGGACGTATTCGTGAACAATGAAGCCTGGCACTCCTCCGGTCACCAGTAGCCAAAGTGACATTTTTTCATCTGATGCCGAGCCATTTAACCAAACACCCACAAAGGATTCATTAGCGGGTGGGATGGGTGTCCCGCGTAGAGATTCCAGATTAGGGGGCCAATCAGCACTCTCTATTCTGCGAGCCATGGAAACCCAGGCCAATTTCTCCTTGATGCCTCTTTGAACCTGCATCGTTTTATCCACGGCATCTTCCCACGATAGCTCGCCTGATATATGTAGCAAATCGTCCGGCTCGGGGTACTTGGGATAGTTGATGAAAATGCAACTATTTTGCACCTTCTGTACTTTTCGCAGTCGATATATCGCGGCATCTACGCCCTGACAACGATCCGCGAGCGCATTGAGAAATCTGTCCTCCAGGTGACCTGTGTGATTTTCTTTGCAAACCCAATACCGATGAAGCGGTTCAAATTCCACCGTCAGTGGTGACGTTGGCCGTGGGATAAAGGTGTGCCATGGGTATGATGCGGTGTAATACTGGGGAGCGACAGTAGGATCAAATCGACCGAGGTGGCCATCAAATCGACGTAAGGTCCGATTTGCATGAGGTAAGTATGTAAACCGGGTGCCGACTTTTCCTGGGAGAAATGGTGTCTGAGAGGAATTGGGGGACCAGATTTCCCACCGTTTTGAATTAATGGTGACATCGCGTCCATTACAGGTTGAGAAGGGGGGCAAATAGTACTCAAACCTATCATCAACGATTGGGATTCGAGTGTAACCACGGTAAGTTGCCAGACGCGATGTCGAATAATTGAAACCCGGTAGAGTGGACATCATAAGTAAAATCTAACAGGCAAAGTCAGTAAATGGACTGTTGAGTCAAGGGTGCTTAAATTCCAAGTTTAGGGGGAAAAAACTGATCAGACTACGTTGACTAATGCCATGGTGCACCAACTCACAATGTAACTTATAGCTGGAATGATTACAAGGTTTGAAGGACTTAGAATCGAACCCTAACACGTGATTGGACCTCACCAAATACAGGCAAACATCGCAATGTATAAAAGGCTGATGTTTGTCGTCTTCAAACTCATTCCTCTTTGCCCTCGTCCATCGCGACAGTGCAATTGGAATGGCGGCGCTTGCCCTTGTCCATCGTGACAGGGCGAGTGATAACACATCTGCTGCTCACACCAACTGCTTGCCGGTCTAGACAGCGGTTGGTGTGATGCGGATCGTTGCCCTCGTCCATCGTGACAGGGTAATGATCCATAGTGTTGGACAACTAATAGAGTATGCCTTGTCTGTCATGACGGGCAAAAGTATTAGTTAACCAACGACTGGAGGGACCTCAGCAATGAGCGCCCACCAAATGGGCTCTGGGGGTTAGGATCATGGGGGATGTGTTTGTCCCCCTTGGTTCATGCTTAGGCAACCTACTTTATTGTAGCGGGCCGGGCATCAATACTGTTCCGTACTCAGTGATGCTGAGGACATGGTATCTAATCTCACATTCGTCATGGGTCAGCCCCAGTGAAAAGTCGCACGTTTAAAAAGGATTTGGATATGATATGAGAAGTCTTTTTAAAATGGGTTGCAAATAATAAAATCGTTCCGAGAGAAGACAACGATTAAAAATGAGAATAAACTAACCAAAAAATAGAGACTTATGTTCTTGTAGTCCGGTGCACAAAGAACTCTTTTTTTGTGTAACTGAGACAAGATATATCCAATACGAGAATGAAGATGAAGCACTGTATGCCTGTGATGATGTCATGGCTGGGACTTAACGTTACATTTTCTCATTCGTTCCATTCCTCTCCACTTCCTACTTCCATGTCCTTGCCCCTCGTCCTCACCCCTCCCTTTGCCTCGCTTGCCCACCTCTACCACCGCCACTATCACCATTATGATGACTACCACTAGCCGAGCCTGAGCACAGCACCCAGGCTCTCACAGTTACAATTTCCCAGAAATGCGATGCTGCACGCCACCATTTTGGAACATGCGTAAAGTGGAGTCCCTCTCGGGCCTCAGTCAAAAAAGAAAATACTCAAATGTGTATCCAAGACAATAGCAGGTGCTAGTAAGTGTGCCCGCCCCCGTCGGCTACACGTAAGTGCTGTTCACAATGGTCTGCAATTAAACAACAATGAAACACAGGCACCCGAGCAAACCGCAGTGTTCCTACAAGCCTTGTACCCTTCTTGGCTGGTATTTTTACCCGGAGGGTCGATGGGTTGAGGTCTGGATTTTTGCTGGATTCCAAACTTGGGTTGCCGGGAATGGGGGAGCGGCAGCTCTTTTTACCTACACTTTCTAAATGTTTTCAACTCTTTTCAACTTGAAATGTTATTCATTCCAACACTATCTAATAAGAAAAACATCGAGCAGGAGTGCAGATTTAGTTTAAAATATGGCAAATTTATGATATTTGTGTTTATACCACATAAAACTTTCTAAACCTTGCGACTTTTCACTGGGGTTGAACCATCACTGGTATATCAGGTTTACAAACCAATTCAAGACTTTGTGTATGGTAGCATAAATCAAAGCGAAGGTACCTGGATCTGGAGTTGGTAAATACTTAAGTGTCATCATGTTGTTCATTCTCCATCCAGGATGTGAAACCGTCTCACCTGGAGTGTCCGTTGATTCATCAACTGAGCCGGGGAACCCAATGCCAAGGGCTTGACACAGCTCCAACAGTTCATCACAATGTTCTCCGTCACAGACATGACCACATTCCGACTGCCCAAAGTCAAGGACCGAGATGTCACCGTCGTAAGATATGGCCACATTTCGGGCATCCAAGTCGCCATGGATGACTCCTGACTTGTGAATTTCCATAACTAAGATGAGAAGCTTGTGTCTGCACATTTTTCAAACAGAATCAATGATTTGTGTCACTGGATCGAAGAGTTGAGATATACCTCTGCCTGGGGGTTAATTGCTCAAAGGAGTCCAACGCGTCACCACAATCAGAGAGCAGCAATACCTTCCCAATGCCGATTATCTGAAAGAGCCCATAACACAGGGGTATTCCTTGGTATTGAAGACTTCGAAGCATTACGTATGCCTGCAACTCCCTAGCGACTGAGTCTTCATCATGACCGTCTACTTTTCCCACCACCGGAAAATTACCATAGTTACCACGATAGAGAACTGTGGTTCCACTAGCTATGATACTGTGGAAGTCGACGAAACCCGACGGCGTCTGCAGGGTCCATGGACTGGCAATGGATTGCAGTGTGAACATGACGGCTTTGCAGTTTGTGTGATACCTCATTTGGGAAGGACATCCAACACAACCTCCAGCCATGATAGGATATGCCATGATGGAATTTCATATGATCCGGGACTGTAGAGAGGGTCACTGTCAATGAACAAATCAGATGAACAACACATTGGTTACACACAATAGGCAAGCTGAGAAGACCCGCAGCATCATGGCTTGTCATAGAAGACGTATGCAATTTTCTATGCATGGACATTGCAAAGAAATGGGCCATATGCGAAAGGCTTCTCCTCTGAACAGCCTCATCTTCTGAACGACAACTGTAGGCATGTGTTATAGAGATTTTCTCATCGTGGCAGATCAACAACACGAATTGTTCTTCAGATGCAATGATAGCATGTTTGAAACCATGAACTCGATGTTGGTGCCAGACCTAAATGTGCACAAATGTATAATCAATACTGTGATGTGTGAATGGCAAATGCGGGGCATATTGTCAGGGTTCACCTGGAAGATGATCATTTGCAATTTCTTTTTCCACGATTCTTTGTAGAACATAAGGCCGGAACTGCTGTCATTGCCATCATCTGCCCCCTTCCCCGCCTCATTTGCATCAGGATGCATCTTGACAATTTTTCCTGGGGTTATCCAAGAGCCGATCATACCCAACACCGATACTTGTTGGGATGTGGAACTACGGCTTGTTAATACACGGTTGGTCTTGAATTCTACACCAGCAACCTTTAACTCCGATGCAACATTCACAATGACTGCATCTACCCGTCCGCTGGATCCAACAATGCTGGTATCGACAATTTTCCAATTTCCTTTTGGATATCTGCTGGGCGGTAAAGACTGCCGAAGTTCATAAAGACAGATGGATGCAACGAGGGCTGGCCTTATCACGGACTTCTCGACATATGCTCTTGTATCGTTCTCCGACGTGATGACCTCTGGGATTTCATCCTTTATGGCTTCTATATTCCAATACAAATTGGCAGATGGGTGGTCTCGCAGCTCGGGCCCATAATTGGACAACATCATTTCTGACCACTGTAAATCGTACGGTAATTCCACCTCCCATCTGGCCAGATCCAAAATTTCCAGCTGACGAAGTGTTTTTGCTGATATTTTTTCTGCCGGTGTAAGTGTTTTTGTCTGTGCGGATTTGGCCCTTGATGGAGGAGGATCTGGTCGGCTAAGTCCGAAATGGGTAGAAAATGAAACGGTTTCAGTTGAAGTTACTTGCCAAGAATTCATGCTGATTGGTTGGTGGTCATCTCGCGTCTATTTGACCAATCTCAATTTCTCCCTGCACCAATTTAAAGTTTGATTGCATCAGAGCATTTTCACGTGTGACATTATACCGGTCTTCTATGTATATATATACAAGTCTGGGACATGAAATTGTTGCAGATTTAAGTTGGCAATCCATTGGGTACACTACTGAGGTGCTCTGTACCAATTATCTAAGAAATCGGCGGACCGGTTATGGAGAAAGAGTCCATGCAAGTTGGGGGGGAATCTGTGTTAATGTGGGAAATTAGTCCGAGTTTGGCTTCTAATTATCATGTGATGATGGCATCAATTATGATTCATAATCAAGTTGTTTGGTCATGTTTACTTGTCTGATATGGGTTATGAGACTCCTTCTGGCCTCAATTCTCATAACTGTACTGTGGTCATTCTGCACTTTATGTGCCTCTATAGACTCTTTTATTGATACATGTATTCAACTCTGGTCACCATCTAAAGTGTACTTGTGGCCATGGAGTCTTCAACAGTGCCTGATTCCACTCCACTGGTCATGATTGTCCGTATGAGATATTTGTAAATCTAAATTTCATCACAATGGTGTTGATCATGAATGAATTACAAGTGTACTGGCAATAGTTCACATCTGATTAAGACATGTAGGACATTCATAACAGTCCCACTGTGTCTGGATCATCTCATCCACAAACTCTGCACCCAGCAACTGTCTCCAATCATTTGGAGCCACCTCTTTATCAGCCCAGTCACGAGCCTTCTCAATCTTTCGTCCAGTACCAGCCACATGCCAGTCCTTCTGCTGATCCCGACCTTGGCCATTTGAACCCCTGAAAATTGGCACGCTCTGTGTCAACTTATCCAAATCATTCAGCTCCCGAAGTGTCACTTCAATGGGCCCTGTGAGGCATCCCTCATGAAGCCATTCTTCACAGTAAACGCAAAAACGTTGGAGATCCTTGCTTGGACTGTAGACTCTCTTGCAACAGCCTTTCTGAATCCTCTGAGCAGCAAGTCCTTCAGTTAATAACAGCTTTCACTGCCATGTTTAGCCACTCACCATCACCTCAAGATTCTTGTTTAGGAAGTTGACCTCAAACCGCCAAAACCATGCACCAACACCAACTTCCCGACTGTTGGATCGCCTGTCATCAAAGTAAGGAATTTTCATGGGGGCTGGCAAGGATAATCCATGTGTTCAATGTGAAGAAATACAACCATCAAGGTAAGCTCACATTCAATACTTAGAGCAGGAATGATTTGATCATGATTGCTCTTGATGAGCTCAGTAGAGCTCATCTGCTCAAATGGACTGAAGAGAATGGATGATTCAATCCAAGACTATGATGGCAGATGAATAAATCTTACAGCAAGGCAAGCAGCTTCCTTTTCAGCCTTTTACTTAACTTCACATCCTGAATGTGCTGTTGGGTGTAAAACCAGGACACCTTTGCCCACAGCTCAGGGGGTTCACCATCATCACTCTCAGGTGAGGCTCTGAGATCCTCAATGGTCCCATACCAATAGCAATCTGGATGAAGATGTCCATCCGGCCGTCGAGGAGGAAGAGTAGCATACTCTGTCTCTGGTGGGATGATTGCCACACTTGGGGAAAGGATGAGCTCAGATCAATGTATAACCATTGCGCATGACGTTCTTACGTGTCTTTTCGAACAAAGTTCACTGTCTCATCACCTTCATCTACAACTAAGGTTGAAACATTGTCATGTAAGGTTTTCCAAATAAATGTGAATCTCAACTTGCCACGATATGAGGCCCAAGTTTTCATCTTAGCATACTGAGCATGTGTTGGAGGCTTTCCAGCAGGAGCCAGACGTCTTTGGTGGAAAACCGCAAGGTTGCTTTGGGAGGCCATTGATAATTATATCCCGGATAGATGGGTCTTTTATAGGGGATTTTCACCAATATTAAATTCAGGCACCAGTCTGATCAAATATGAAATTGAATGGACAGGTGATGATGGTGCCTAGCCTCATGCCCTAATCTCATGCTTAGCCTCATGCCCTAATCTGGTGCCTGAGCCTCATGGCCCAGCCAATATATAGCCTTCCAATTGACAATTGACACAACAAATTAAAACCACAGACAGCTCGAGTACCATGTTAACAGATCTCACCGAACTTCAAAATAGTCTTGCAACCCTTGAACAGTTGCTGGATGAAGAATCCCAGCCCGAAACAAATGAGTTGGAGGCCGACTTGGCAAGTTTACAAATGAACATGGCAAGCTTACAGTCGACCTTTGTAGGGGTTACATTTCCGGTGGAGTGTTGTTTCAGAATTGTCTGGTGATTGCTCTCACTCATTTTCTCATTATCATAGACATGTGAAGATGAAGGTCAAGCACGATGGTTTGACAGTCCTGTTGGTAGCTTGATCTTGTTTCAGATTTTCCATGCTCAAACTGAAACCTTCAGCCATCAACACCAGAAGATGTATCTGTTGCATCTGGGTGCAACTCCCCTAGTCAACGCCCTGCAGTTCCATCGCAGTCAACACCACCTGTCCCCATTTATGTTTCATCTGACGAGGCTTCACAGTCAATCCCTGAGAGTGAAGATGGGACTGGGTCCAACAGTTCATATGAACCTGCACCAGCTGTACCAGCTGCAGAAGGGAATGACCCACCTGATCAGGAGGTTGTAGGTCCATCAGTTCTTGGTCAGTCATCCACTCTGAAAACCTCAATCATCTTATCACAATGTGTTCATTATTCAGCATTGGAGTTGCTACATCCCCTTAAATGGGGTGGAGCTCTGCTTCAGTTGTCGACACTCAAAGATCGCACATGGCTAGATGGGTTACTGCTGGACTTCTGGTTGTCTCACCTTTGGCTTGAGCTCGGATGCCCGGTGGGACGATACATTTCATTCAACTGGTGGATGCTGGAAACCATAACGGATGTTGAAATTCGGCAATTCCGTGAAACCTACCACTTGCCACTGGAAGAACCATGTGAGCTGGCTCCACTTGTTGGGATGTTAAACACGGGGCGAAGTCTGAATGAGAAAGGGGAGTACCGAGGAGGTAATCACTACTGTGTGGTATACTGGCAACCAGAAGAGCAAAGGGTCCATGTTCTGGGGATGAATTACATGGCATACGGCTCAGAGCTGGTTGCCACAGACTGGGATGCATGGGGTGGGCCACAGATCTGGGAGAAGCTAGCGAAGCTTCATGGTTGGGAGTGCACGGAGATGACAGTTTCCAAGGTGAACTGGTTGCAGAATGGCCGTGACTGTGGACCCACGACAGGTCAGGTGCTTGAAGAGATCTGGACTCGTGGCTTTCGCACCCAAGAAGGCCTGTGGCAGAAGCCCAACCTAGCATGTTGCCACAGCATGAGGATTCGTATCGCAAATGAAGTCCACGTTCATGCAGTTGCCGCCTACCACGACTATCTCGGCTTGGATGCGGCACATCACAATTTTCCTGCACCAGAGGAAGCAGTGGTGGATGAGCTGGAGAACCATACAGGAAGGAGAGTGAGGGAGGTAGTGGAAAACCTTCAGAGGGCAATGAAGCGATGTGCTCTATGCAGACAGCTGTTAACCAGGAACCATGCGAGCTGGCCAGCCAAGCCCCAGCTTCATGGGTTGTCGGTGCGAGGAGGAGACCAGAGAAAGAAGACCATCAATGAAACCCAGGACTCTGACAGTGGATCTGATGGTCATAACTCCAAGGTCAGTAGCCACCACCTCAGCAGTGAGACAATGCTTACAAATTGTATTATTACATAGAGTCCACCACCTGCTGTTGTAAACAAGGGAAAACATGTGCAGGACTGGACCATTGCTCGATTAGGACGGTTCCCTCGACCAGCAAATCCACCAGAACTTCCACCTCTTCAGAGCCTTCGCAACCTATGGCCACGATTCAGTGATGAATTTGATGACTACGAGGGTGGACCGACACTGGAGACACTGGATTCCATTCCAGACACCATCATTCAGCTTGCCTCGCAGTCTTTGGTGTACCTTGCAAATCGGATTGTCAAAAGTCCATGGACCATGTACAAAGACTATGGTTGGCGGTTATTGCCATCATATTCTCATCGGTTTTTCAATCGCCCTCCTGTTCTGGTCAAGGAACATTTGATGCCTGTTGGCCTTGCCACACCACCTCTGAATGACCACGAGGACGATATGGAGTGTGATGACAGCTGCATCATGGGTGCAGCTGAGATGATTGAGGAGGCTCAGCATGCAGGGAACCTGGATGTCTTCCTGACGGGTCTAACTTCAGAGGGCTTACATGTGCGGTTGGACTTGGGGAGAGATGCTGTCAAGCCGGAGGAAATTGTTGTGTCCTGGGACATCGACAGCTTGATTTGGGTGACAACGGAGCCTGAGTTCAAACACGCGATCAACATCTTTACTTTGCCGCAAATCCGTCACAAGGCTCCAATTTCCAAGCACAACCATGTTTACATGGAACTACTCTTGCCTCAGTCTCAAGAAGATAAGGAGTCTCTGGGCCCAAGAACGAAATTCGAAACCAAAACTTTCCGCCTCAGCAGGCTGCCACATGTTGCCTTTGGCAAGTTGGGAGATGGATCCGGCTTGATGAACTTGTATCTGGTATTTCCTCGCATCTCACATCGGCATGAATACACAGGACGATGGATGAGCATGGTGCCTTGGGATATTCAGGGACAGTTTTGGAACAAGGTGGTCAGCCCAGCAATGCTTTTGGCGATGGATGATGCGTTCTATCCATACATGGCTCTCAGCAGTAAGCAGATGAGGTTCAAGGCATCTGCCAAGGGGAAATTCAAGGTGGAATCTGGAAAGTCTCCAACGTTTCCATTCAAACGGGCCTCTTTCCGACTTTTGCTTCAACACATGAGAAGACTGGTGAGCCATTCCCCAATGATGGTTGGTTTTCATGATGTCTCACTCTGCTGGCAGATTGATGAGTCGCCAGATGCCTTGGGGATGTTTGGCTCATTCTTCTTTGTGCTGGAAATTAAAGGTTCCAAACTCTACACCAAAGAAATCGCCACAGGCAACCAGGAATGCTTGAAAACCTGTTTTGAGGATTTTTGGATGGAGTTTCCTGGTCTGGACTGGGATTACACACTGGATCGGTCTCATGGAGAACTCTACATGGACCTGGGCATCACCTACAATGCCAAAAACCCAGAACCTCTTGTGGGACTTTGGAAATTGGATTCCTTAGAGGCTTCATATGGACTTGGAGGTTACACCATGGGGACCATTCACCATCTGAACACGTTGAGCCGCTATGGTGGCCTACAGGCTGAGATGGGTGGAGTGAGATGTCGGAGGAACCACATCATGTTTCGCTCATCATATAATCAAGCCTACGAAGTGACCCGCAAGCTGGACAATGGCAGAGACTTGTTCAGTGAGAAGGAAGCTTACAATCTGGACCCAAACTTTCTCTCTGAAATCGATCAGGTCATGCAAATCTACACCACTGATGCAGGCAAAAGGTCTTATGGTGTGAGGGACGAGTTTCGAGTGGGAGGCCAGATCTTGGAAGCTTTCATGGAGGGTGCTGATAGCATGGTGAGGTTTTCCATTTCATGATGTCCTCATATCACTGACATTGGCTCAGGTTGAGGACATGGTAGCTTCACAGCCCATCCTATGGCTGCCATCTCATACCTGGTTCACATTCCTTGCCCAGCGAATGGCTGCGATCCGCAACACACAACAGTTGTTGGCCGAGACTGTCCCAGGAAACTATGGGGTCATGACAGGCCTTTTGACATACATGCTGCAGTCTGTGTTGTTCAGCCCCAGCATGGTCAGCTCATGTGTGCGGGAAACATTGGGCTTGCTTCGTTACAGGCAGGTTGTCGACCGCTTTGGCATGTTGTTTCTCCACAACCTCGACCTGTCCAAAGACAATTGTCTTCCGGAAGTGTTGGATCGAGATGACATGGATATCCTCCGGACGTTGGGTGTTAAGCAGAAGAGAAAGCGAATCAGAGTTCCGAGCCCCGAGGTTGAGGATGAAGAGCGATATCCCATTGGACAGACTCCCACGTGGAAGGAGGTGGAACACTGCCTGAAGGAGACTCCATGGAGATTGATGAGGCCCCTCATCTGGACACCTGACTTGGAAGATATCGAGGGTGTCGCTGAGAGACTGTTCAAACTATTCACCACTCATATCTGGGCCAGTCTGAATGAGAAATGGTGCACGAAGACTGTCCTACCTGGGTCATTGCGGGAGGCATTGGAGTGCTGGACTCTAAGGGAGACGCACAGGACGCTCACCTCTGCAAGGTACATTGCTTGCAACGCTGGCCTATTAGGATCCATTCCAGGCAGACGGGTGAAGAGCTTTCAGGAGCGGTTGACGATTTATTTCCCCAAGTCAACTCAGAGTCTAACAGGAACCTGGAAGATCCTGGCGGAACCACCTGGCTACATCTCTGAATATCACACAGCTTGCAAGCAGCTGTCAGCGATGGATGTCGACATGTTGCATACAGCCTTGGAGCTGCTGCTCTCAAAATGTCAATGCTTGCCCAGCAGCCAGAGCAGCCATTCAGAGAGTGGAGGTCGCACTGCCATATGGGAAGTCCACCATGAATCAGTGCACATGCTGACCAATCCAGACTACTACAAGCTGGCCAAAATTGGAGATGGTAGAAAGAAAACGACAATCAGACGTGCACCAACTCATACGGCGGTGAAAAAACTCCAAGTGACCTTGCTAAAGCAAAGTGGGGTGTCTCAGGATGTTGCAAAGAGAGCTGTCAATTGGTCCAGAAAATTGAAACAACGTCGAACAGGTAAAGCTAAGAATCGCCGGGTTCCACCCAGAAAAGTACGAATTCAGAGTGAAGAGGAGGAGGAGGAGGAGGAGGAGGAGGAGGAGGAGGAGGAGGAGGCAGAGGAGGTGAAGGTTGAGAGTGAGAGTGATGAGGTAGAGAGTGAGAATATGAGTGAAGATGAGCCACTTAGTCCTGAAGAAGAAGAGGTGGATGATGGCTATTAGACATTCCATAAAGTTATAAAAACCACGGAGAAATTGGCATAAACCACCCGGATGCATAGACTGTGGCCAGAGGACAATCTCATGCACCACATCGGGACAATTACCAAATCGGGAAATTTACCAAATCGGGACAAGTCCGGACAATAGGCAGATGACAACAATAAGTCCATCAAAGTGTGATACATGGCCAAACATGTGACAATACTAAACTTATATAAAGAGCTATGGATTGATATCAAATGCCCCAATTCCAACTCTCACCACAACCCTCTCAACCCAAAGTTAGTTAATAATATGTCTCTCTCGCCCCTCAGCAGCGCCCAGTCGACCCCGGCCCCAGTGGCGCAAGCCCCGCGCATGTGGCCTCAAGCCTTGGACACCCTCTCCAACAAATACAAAGAGGGATATAAGAGAGTTAGCAGGGTGAATTGTAAGTGAAGACAAATCAATTTACTCCCATCAGAGGATTGAATAGTATTTTAGTGAAGCCAGAAGGACAGGCAGCTGTCCTTATCAAACCAGGCACTTGGTAAGTGTCAAACAATCTCTCTGAAGTTTCAATAAATCATATTTTTACAGCATCAGAGTCAGAGGTGGAGAGGAGGAGGATGAGTTGTCACATTTCAAAGCTATGATTATTGATATGAGAGTGGCTGAGAAAGCCAAGAGAGTAAAAATTGAGGTAACCACTAGCTAACCTAAGAAATTTTGCATAACTAACTTGTGTAACCAGAATGTCCAGGTACTTGTGTTTTGGTTCTGGATGGAGGTAGAGGATCTGGTGGATGAGGACATGTGAGTTTTCTTTGCATCAAACAAAAAACCAGAATAATAAATAAACCTTACCTTCTTCTAGGTTTCAGCAGCACTTGGGTACCCACCCAAGGGCTCTGATGGCAGGGGGGAATTGTGACTGGATCCCAGGGGGATCCATAATATGTGAGTTCCAAGTTTCTCACCAAATTATTTTACAAACTTATTTTTAATAGGCACAGAAAAAATTTTATATCTCCCCCCAGGGGGGACGCTGGCGCTGACGGATTTGCGGTGGCACTATTCGTATGTCATTTAATTTGTTGCTCCATCCAACCACACTAAATAATAACTATCTTGAGGTGGGTTTATAACCCTGATGCCACAGATAATGTGCAGGGGGAGGTGTTTAGTGCCACCAATCCTGATGGCACCAAGAGGTGGCCCTGGATGGTTCCAGGGGTACATGACTGGGGTGATGAGGTTGAGGAAGAGTTGCTGTGTCCATTTCCTTGTGCACAGTCAGGGTTTCTGGAGGACACAGATGTGTCAACAAGGGCTGGGGCTGGGGGAAGAGCTGGGGGGAGTGGAAGTGGAGCTGGGGGAAGTGGAGCTGGGGGGAGTGGGGCTGGGGCTGGGGCTGGGGCTGGGGGAAGTGGAAGTGGAGCTGGGGGAAGTGGAGCTGGGGCTGGGGGGAGTGGAACAGGAGCTGGGGGAACTGGAGCTGGGGGTGGTGGAGCTGGAGCTGGGGGAACTGGAGCTGGGGGGAGTGGTAGTGGTAGTGGAGCTGGGTTAGGTGAGGGTGAGATGGATGTGGATGGGGATGAGCAAGATGCTGAGGGTGAGCCAGAATGAACCCTCCTGCCAACCAGCCTGCCCCAAAATCTGTACCATAGACTTTTTTTTTTACCTTTTTGTACTTCCCACATGAAATTTCATCTCACCTATTGGCTGGGTAACCCAAAATGTGATGAAAGTCCAATGGCAACAATCTATACCAATGGAGAAGAATATTAAGAGCAACCTTAGATTGAGGCTGAGTCACTGAAGCTACAAGGTGAATTAATATATATATATGGAACACACAAATACACTGAAATATATAAAAAATGTGGAGAGTGCAAGTTATAGCCAACACACAACAACTGTTACGGATCGCTGTTCTTATAGCGGACTCCGGCAACAAAGAACCAAACGAGGATGATTAACAGGGAGAAAAGCGGATACAAACAAATGTACGAAGAGGGAGGAGTTTGGGTGTCAGGTAGCGATCGGGGGAAGAGTAGCTAGACTAAACTTAAGGATACTGACTACAATTGTCCGTGACTAAATACTATCGAACGACTTTAGGGCTGGCTTCTTCGTCATGTGTGGCTGCGTCGAGGATGAGCTCCGAGATGAACGGCGTTTTCGTGTGCTTCGTGGTCTGTGCGTTTTAGGGTGCCAACGTGGTGGCCATCGGCTACGTTGCATGTCCGGTGTCAGCAGACAGCTGATTCGGTGATTGTGCTGCGCGGTGTTGTTAAGGGCTTGTACCAACGTGTATGATGTATCGGCGGCAATCGGATGATGAGGATAGTCATGTGGATTTGGATATCGTCGTTGATTGTCGTCGATGATGTTTTGGACCCATGCTATGACGTTGTTTTGTGATGTGGTGTCAGAGTCGGGGTCAGAAACGGGGGTTAGATCGGGGTAAAAGGTAACAATACCCCCGGAACAAGGGGAATCGTCCCGATTAACCGGAGGGAAAACGGAATCATACACGGCGGCGCAATCGATGAACTCGCGGTACGGATCGACGGGGTCATCGGTGAACCAGACAGGGACAGTCGGTGGAACAGCAGGATGGGGAGGGCCAATGGGACGCACGGAGTAAAACGTACGGGGGGCGAAGAAGAGGTCAACGCCGAGATGAGCGATGTCAGACGTGAGGTGGATGGAGCCGAACGAAGAAGGAGACATCAGATCGACGGCGAAGCGAACATCACGGCCACAGAGACGGCGTTTCGAACGAGGGATGCGGAAGCGAGGAGGAAGGTGATGGAAATAAGGCGAGGAAGGAAGATAAACAGCGGAGGCAGACATGGAGGGAAGAAGGCAAAGAGCGAAGGAAGGGAAAGAGAGGAAAACAGATGATATATACAAAAGAGAAAGATTAGGGCAGGCATTTAAAACACGAGGTGATCGGGGTTTACGGGATGATCGTGGGTAAAAGAAGAAGGGAGAAGGGAAAAACGATGCGGTGTCGAAATATCATATTCGTGAGAAAGGGCGGCGGAGGGGATTGGTGAGGGAAGGCGATAAAGATGAATAATAGGGAAAGCGTAAGGACAGGGTTTCTTGCGGGAATTAAAGTCACGATTACCAATGCCGGTGATGTCGGTGAGCTGGGCAGGAGCAATGACGGGAGAGGAGATTTCGATGATGGACGTGATGGCATCAACGGGAGCGGTTTCGTAGAGATATGCGTGAGTGACGCCAGGGGGGAACAAGTATTTGCGGAATTCATGGTTTTTTGAACCATTATGGATGAGGGCAGCATTATGTGGGTAAATTGTAAGCAAAATAGATGAGGAAGAGAAAGGAGGGATAACGGAAGGGGGGAGAATAAAAAGAGAACGAAGGGATAAAGATGAAGGGGCGCGGGGGTGTAATTTATGGAAATCGTTGACGAGATCCTGACAATATGCAGTTTCGGATGCAGGGATCCAGGAATCTTCGTCACGAGGATAGTCGAGCCAATGTACCAAGTAATATAGTTTGTTGCGACGTATGCGGGAGTCAAGAATATGTTCTATTTCGTAATGATCGTCGTTGTCGATAATATCGGGAGGTGGTCGAAGATGGTATTTTTGTTGTATGGAAGAGGAAGGTGGTTGGAATGGTGAGAGGAGAGCGACGTTGAATATGGGAAAGATCTTCCAGGTTTTCGGTAATTTTAACTTGTACGACGATGATCCGATTTTGTCGAGGACGGTGAAAGGACCGAATTTTTGATTGTCAAGCTTCTTGTTCGGACGATCTGTGGTCAGATTCTTTCCATTCAGCCAAACTTTATCACCAGGAGAGAAGACAATTTTCGTGACATGACTGTCATACTTATCCTTCATGGTTTGTCTCGTGACGTCCGCAATTTCGCCTATTTTCTGTTGTACTGATTTCATTCGTGTAATGAAATCGTTAACGGCTTCATTTACGATAGGGGTATGCTTGTCGACGTCGAGACCGGTCCAAGGATGTTGTCCTTGTGTGGCGAAGAAAGGGGAAGTCTTAATCGCGGATGATTCGCGATTGGCTAATGCGAATTCGGCAAGAGCGAGCCATTCGTGCCAATCATCTTGTCGGTAATTGGTGAAGAAACGAAGAAAAATTTCGAGTTCTTGATTCATTCGTTCCGTTTGTCCATCAGCACGTGGATGATATGCTGTTGTTGGACGTCCTTTGATACCGATCAAGGAATATAATTCAGTGATAAAACGTGAAACGAAAACCGAGCCGCGATCAGAGATGATGAAGCGGGGCATGCCAAAACGTTTAAAGACGTAATCCCGGAATAAGCGTGCCCATCCTTCTGATGTCAACGTTGTATTTGTGGCGATGAAGATCGGATGTTTTGATCGTTTGTCAACGACAACCAAGATGGCGTCAAAACCATGTGATTCAGGTAAAGGGCCAATCATATCGACAGAAATTGTATGCCAATTGTATGGTGGCACATCGTGGGGGAAAAGTTGTCCGAATTGTTTTCCTCGCCGTGGCTTATTTTGTTGACATTCGGTACAACCAGTGATATACCGTTCGACATCTTCTCGGATGGTTGGCCATGTCGTTGTTCGTGAGATTAATTCAATCGTCTTATCACGTCCAGGATGGCCTGCGGTGGGAATATCGTGATGTAGGGAAATGATGTTGTCGTATGTAGGAGTCGCATGAAGTATTTGTCGGATTGTTTGTTCTGGCAAAATAAATAAAGAGTCAGGAAGACCGATCATACCTTCATTGTCTTTTTCTTTGGGTTTATGATCAACACGTCGTGAAAGGAGATCGGCTTTTTTGTTTTGCGATCCTTTACGATATAACAAACGGAAACTATAGTCCTGTAAAAATGCGATCCAACGAGCCTGTCACCGGGTAAGATCTTGCGGTTTGCGGTAATATTCGAGATTTCGATGATCGGTGTAAACATCAATTTGTTCTTTTGCCCCTAGGAGAAAATGTCGCCATTCTTCGAAACTCCGTATAATCGCAAGTAATTCTTTATCGAAGATTTGGTAATTGCGTTCCGCTGGTGTCATTGTTGTTGACATGTATGCGACAGGGCGGAAAAGACCATCAGGTTGTTCCTGCGAAAGGATAGCACCGATCGCATAATCTGATGCGTCACATTCGATGGTGAATTTCTTATCGGGGACAGGCAACACGAGGATTGGATCGGTCGTTATGATGGCTTTTAATCGATCGAATGCGTTTTGTTGTTCTTCTGTCCAATCCCATTTTGCTTTTCCCCGTCAATTTATGTAATGGGCTTGCGATCTGTGAAAAGTTCTCAACGAAACGACGATAGAAATTCAGGAAACCAATGAATCGTTGTAATTCGGTTTGGTTTGTTGGAACGGGCCAATCAGTGATGGCATTGGTTTTGATGGGATCCATCTGAACTTGGCCATCTCCGACGATAATTCCAAGATAATCGACCTTTTCCTTATCGAATGTACATTTCTTCGGTTTCAAGAAGAGATTGTTCTCGCGAAAGATCTTCAAAACTTGTTTCATTCGTCTTTGATTTTCTTCGAGGGATTTGGAGAAAATCAAGATGTCATCCATGTATACCAAAAGCCATCCTTCACGTATTTCGTATCGGAAAACGTGATTCATTAACCGTTGAAATGTCGGTGGTGAATTCTTCAGGCCAAAGAACATGACCGTCGGTTCGAATAAACCTTTTGGTGTCAGAAAAGCGGCTTTGTGTTCATCGCCTTCCTTGATACGGACATTGTTGAATCCCCATCGTACATCCAATTTTGTGAAATATTTGGCTTCGGCTAATTGATTGATTATATCATTGATTAATGGCAATGGATATTTGTCATCGACTGTCCATGAATTCAACCATCGATAATCCTGAATTGGTCGTCGTTCGGCGGCATCTTTCTTCGATACGAAGAAGAAAGGAGATGCGTAAGGTGATTTGGAAGGGCGAATTCGTCCAGTTTTCAGGTTTTCGTCTAAGAATTTATCGAGATCTTGTTTTTCAATCGGCGATAACGGATACAATTTGCAATCATGATGATCTGGTGCATCTGGTTTCAACGTTATAGCGTGATCCCATGGTTTTCGTGCAGGTAATTCATCGAAGCCGGATGGTTCGAAAACATCTCGATATTCATGGTATGTTTCAGGTACTAATTCCTCGAACGTCTTTTCTTTTTGTTGTTCTTGTGCTTTGATGGCGAGTTCTGTTGATTTCGTCATGAATGAGCGAAAGTGTACGGGATCCATTGTTTCTTCCATGACTTGATCGAACCAAAGGGGTCGTTCCCAAACTACCGTGTCAAATTCCGTTGAACGTAT
>OY744472.1:0-51279 GCA_963556145.1 Hygrocybe punicea | reverse complement strand
CTCTCCTCTACATATGTAGCCCTTCTTCTCTTTGTCTATTATACATGCTCTGCTCACTCACTCCCCTATAAGCTTCAGCTTGCCATATGAATAAGAGATTGGTTTACTAGAAGCACACACCCCTCTTTTCCATCTCATTACCCAACATCTCCAGCACTTTTTCCCCCCACTCCTTCCATCTTTATATATGAAAACAACTACTTTATCTTCACTCCTTATAACTGACCCCAAAGAACAATCAGCTCCCTGACACTTGATAGATATCTTCAGATTCTTGGCTATAAGGTGTATTTGATCAACTGTTGTCCTACTTGGATTGCTATGATTTCTTATATTACAATCTTATACTATGTTATTGTGCCCATAGTATCTATCGTGGCCATGACAAGGCCTTGAAATTTACAACTAGACACCATCATCACTCTGAGTTTTCCATTCAATACCTAGGGATGGGACATCTCAAATGCCCCCAGACACCTCCTCTGCCAGGGATGTCCCACATATTGTCCCAGGGACAATGGAACATCCCAAACTATTGTTCCAGGGACAATGGTTTATCCCAGGGTGGACCAGTGCTTTTACCAACATGTAGATGGTTCAGTACTAGGGTAGAGATGTAACTAGTTGTTCAGGATCAGTGTTAGCCTGAAGTGTGGAATTCCAAACATTGTTAGTTGGTTACATACTGGCCTCATGCAGATCAGGAACTACCTCTATAAAATGGTCACCTTGGTCAATTTGATCCTACAGTAGCTTCCCAGTATTACATTACATCATACCTATGGCACCTTTCATGCCATGGCCAACTTCACCACTCATGGTTGAATTTGAACCACTGCATCATTATTGGATTTGCAAGGAAAATCTCACTGGTCACATCCAGGACAGATTTCTTAATGCGCTCATGGAACATTGTCAGGAAATAGATGGCACGATACATTGACTATGGAAGGTACAGAGGGTGCAAAACAGCTGCATTTTTATCAACTATCCACAGTACCCTGAGCACAATGACTTGCTAGATATTTCAGGCAAACTATCATGGAAAGATGCTGTGGACAAAATGATGCAGGTTCAAAGAGGCATAAAGGAGAAATTAGCCTGAGTGTCCATAGCTCACAGAATAGACAGTGATGATTGGCCTCCCAATCTGGAATCTCTATGCATGACCTCCATACCACTAATGAATTCTTTATGGGTGTTTGGTTCAATGGCTTGGAATTGGTTAAAAAAATGTCACTTTGGCTGCTCATGACTGGCTGAGTGCCAGGCTTCATTGTTTATGAATATGTCCCTGACGTGGACTTCTTACATTTAGAGTCATTGAAGGGTGAAGATCACTGATGTGCCTCTGCTCTTCCCAATTTCATTGCAACATCAGAACTTGAACAGTATGTGATACCTGGTAAAATTATTATGATGTCTGTGCCTGGAGAGCAAGCCTGACTTGCACAGTGCAATTCTATGATTTGGATGAAGACCACAGTATTCAGTCAACCAAACACTCTGGGAATTTGTCTTCGTCATGGAGTCAAGAATAGGACCTACAGGGGGGGTTACACTCTGATGAGAAAAAGTGGGGTTTCCACCAGGTATATGGTGCAGTCATGACACTGTGCCTTCCATTTTAACCAAGTAATAACTGAATGCTAACTGAAATGTCTTTCCAGATACACAGCATCAACCACTATGGCAACAATTCCTGTTTCAATGGACACTGGTATTTTGCTACAGTTATCTAAGTCAACCCAAAGTGAGCCCAAGGCACCATGCCTCAATCTGATTCACCTTTCACCTGAAAGGGAACCTTGTGTTTGTCCTCCCACAATTTAAGCTGTACCAACTGAAAAGTAGTCCCACTGGATTGAGGATACAAATAAAACTGCTATATCTGCATTGGGTCTCAAAAGTGAGTGCTTTTGAATTAGCATGTGTTTTATATCCACTAATCCTGTGCCACAATGGATATAAAGTCAGTGCCCTTGCTAAAAGATGTCGAAGTAGCCTACTTTGATGGCAAAAACCTTCAGAATCAGTATGTCATGGACATACCAGGACCTGTTCATGGAAGATGTACTGGGAGTTTTTGTGATATGGTCAAAGTGTTTTTCCCTGAATGCAATAAGGTATTCAGGCTCAACACCATGGCCATGGATGTCAGAAAATGGTTTATTTGGTTTACAAGATGATGAGTGAATGACAAGTTTGTTTGGTTCAGAAGATGGAACAGCAGATGAGAGGAGAAGCAGAGGATCATTTATGACCCATGAGTAGGGACATGAACAAAATCAAACCCACAAAGCAACAAATGACTAGTGATTGGCACAGGTAACCTGTGGGTATTGGCACTGTACCCATACCCGTACCTGCAGCTACCTGTACCTGTGATCCCGCGGGTATACCTGTCATTTTGAGCCCCGGATCATCCAAAACGGTCCAGTATTGGGTGAGTTATGATAAAAACAATCAGTCCTCATTGTTTTGATCATAACTCAACCAATACTGGACCATTTTGGACAATCCGGTGCTTAAAATAAAGCTCACGGGTAGGAGAATTGTATCCAGACCTGTACCCATTACCTGTGCCGGTTGTTGTACCCATTCCAATCACTACAAATGATCCATGAAGGTCTGCAAGAAGTGAAGATGAAAATGGATGAGGTTCAAAAGAGCAATAACTATGGTAATGTTATTCCTGGTTAGTTCTCTTAGGTTCTAACCTAATGTGATATAATTCATTATCTAGGGAGTTTTACTAGTGCATCTAAGATAAAAATGCAGAAAGAAATTCATAAGCATGGGGCAAAAGAACAGAAGGAGGAAGAGGAAGAGGAAGAGGAAGAGGAAGAGGAAAAGAAGGAGAAGGAGAAGAAGGAGAAGAAGGAGCAGGAGAAGTGGGAGCAGGAGCAGGAGCAGGAGGGGGGAGATGAACACGAGGTATGATAAATTTGACTAAGGGAGAGCTGTTAGTAACAGCCAAATATACAGAGAAACAAACTTGGGTTATGACAAGAGAAGTGCTAATGCTAATAATAGAGGGACGAGTTGGAGTTATTTGGCCCAGAAGGAGGAGGAGGAGGAGGAGTAGAAGGGGAAGTTTACACAACAAACCTATTAAGAAGATATGCTGGAAGAAAAGAAATGTATAAGAGTCACTGAATACAGAAAGATAAGATTGATTGTAGGACAAGGTGATGTTGCCTAAGTGACTTAAGATCTTTCTAGTTTTCAGGAGAAGTTTTAATTTGCTGAATGAAATAAAAAGGTAGGGCAAAACATTTGAAGGCATGCCTTGGCGGCAGCCTTCCAATGTTTTGCCCTACCTTTTTATTTCATTCAGCAAATTAAAACTTTTCCTGAAAACTAGAAAGATCTTAACCCTAAGCTGTGTTCTGGGCATTGTCATGGGGATTGGGTTGCAAGAAGAGGTTAGGGTTTAAATATAGGGTTAGGGTTTAACCTCCATGCCTCAAGAGTGGCTTGACAGAATTTCAAAATTTCAATACCACAACTGTTATGAATTATTTCATGAATGATGATGAATGTCTCAGAATTTTTGGCAGTAGTGTTTTGATATAAATATCAGTAAATGGAGTGATAATGTATAGATGAAGGATGCACCCATGAACACAATTACACAGACTGTCAGGAATGATCACATTTTTCAGATACTCTTTGTTCTTCATCCCACCACTGGCATTACAAGTACAGCTGCTGCAATGAATGATCTTGCATTTGTCAATGTTACACTCTTCCTATGATCAGAGACCAAGTCCGCGCATCAAGCAAGCTCGATCCGCGCAACCCTCTAAGCACACCCATTGGATACCTGCGGGTTTACCCATCATTTTAAGCCCCGGATCATCCAAAATGGTCAAGTATTGAGCCAGATATGCTCGAAACAATGTCATTTCATGTATTGAGCATATCTAGCTCAATACTTGACCGTTTTGGATGATCCAGGGCTTAAAATGATGGGTAAACCTGCAGGTATCCAATGGGTGTGCTTAGAGGGTTGCGCGGATAGAGCTTGCTCGATGTGCGGACTTATGTATTACCATCACTGATGTTGGGCATTACGCCTATCAGTGTATCGATGCGCGGACCGAGTGATCTCGATGTGCGGACCCAGTGTCCTTGATGCATGGACCATGTTTGCTCAATGCATGGACAGAGTGAGCTCAATGCACGGACCGAGTGTGATCGATGCGCGGACCATGTTTGCTCGATGCGCAGATCAAGTGTGCTCGATGCGCGGACCAATTGTAGAAATTGACATTGATTGCTAGTCCAACACTAGCCTAGCCCAACTTATTTAGCAAACAGTATGTATAATTAGAGTCCCTCCTCACTCTGGTTGAGATTTAACCCTAGATTCAGCTGTTGGAGCTGTTTCTGAGACCTCATGGTCTCACCTTGATCCCCAGTGAACATTAACATGAACTGGAATGAACTACACTGTGTCTGGCTCATGACACCAGTGCAATTCTGATTAATGAGATATTTTTATCATACACTCAATCTCAATATATTAACCGTGAGCTGCCGTGAACTGGTATGATATACATGATGTGTATTCAGTGAGAATAGAATTTATTGTTTTCATGTTATCACATTTTCCGATATAAACAAATCCCATTGATTTGCCTTGAATACCCTACAGCTACTCAATTGCCCTTGATTTCCTCAATTTCTCTCAGCTCCCCCTCCCCCCCTTGTCATTCTCAAAGTTGTACAAGCCCAGTGTGTTGAGTAATACAAATGAAAGTTGTCTAGACAGAGTGTAATCATTGTTGTCAGCAATTGAACTCACCAAACAGCCTTGCATAGTAGAGTCAAAGTCGAATTCAGATGCCTCAAGACTTTGCAGCTTTCTGCACAAGCAAAATGGTTATGAAGCAAATAGACGAAGTGGTTATGTGATGTACCGCTTGCTTTTCCATCTCCTGGCATAGAAATTCATGTTGTCACTGGCATGTTGGCTCAGCATCTTTGCCTGTATTAGTCAAAGGTGGTGTTGCCAAAGATGAACCTCAAATGCTGGCATCATCATGGCGGGTGACCAGAACTGGACAGGGTCTTGTGGGGATCATGGTATTGACAGTATTCTTGGTGTTCTCCAAATAGGTGACTTGAACATTTGAGCTACAAGACCACATCAATCCAAGGGAAAAATAAAGTGAGGTACTTGCAGAGGATCAATGACTTGTATCTGCAAATTAAGACTAATGTAGTAGAACAGTGTTGAAAAAACATAACAGCACTTTCTGTTTCTCCTGAGTTGCCATCATGTTGATGTGGTGCTTATGTTCCTTCGATTCAGGCAGATGTAGCACCTTTTTGAGTGGTATTTTTGTTGGCATTGTTGTTAGTGTCCAAGTTGTTGTTGTTGTTGTTGTCAGAGATGGATGCACCTGTTTTTACAGAGCTAGCATTCATTGAAGCACTGCTGCATCTTGGTACTCGAATTGTATCTACATATTTGCACTTCATCTGCTTCCTCAAACCAGCCAATATCATTCTAACTTGATTCATATCAATTCATTCACACCGACTCAGTCTGGTTCATTGCAGTTTATGTCAATTTTGTGCATAGATTTATAATGTTTCAGATATCGGCATTGTTGACTGATCGTGGATTTCCTACACTCAAATGGTGTGCGAGATTTCTTCATATTCCATGAATGCAACAGGGATCAATTTCAGGCGGAAGAGGTTGGGGGATTCGGGATAGGGAAGATGAAAGAGTTGCGAGTTTCCAGTCGTATATTGGCAAAGGGCTTCGGATGGGGATTCAATCTTCATTGTTTCTTTTTCTGGTGCATTTACTGCCTTACTGGTTGGCAGCACATCAGGTTCCTTCCCACATGGGATTGGAGGTCATTGGGTTGATAACCAGTATCCTTCTGGTGCAGTTGTCCATAGACATCAAGGTTCATTCTACAGCTTGATTGTAATAATTGTCAATAACAGAACACATACGACATACCACTCCTTACCAATTTGGGTAGCACAGATCGGCTTATCGTGTGATATCCCGCTACACACCCTCTTTTTCTAGAAGTTTGATCCCTGACCATACATATGAATCCACGAGGCAACCAAGACCCTGGTACATGGACCGATCAATGGAAACTCCGACATGTTGCTGACAACGAGGCATGGTAATTACCGAAGACAGAAAACTTCTTTAAATCACCCACCTGTCATCACCCGGGCCACCCTCTGCCCCCCATCCCTACCCATGGCCTGACCATCGCTGGTGGCAGTGTTCCCTTGCTTGGTTCCCCCTCAACCGACCTGACGACTGGGTCGACTATATCAGCTGGAACGATCCTCACATCCCTCACCTTGTTTTCCTTCTGCAATTCGTGACACCGGTCCTTGACGAACTACATCATCTCCTGGGTGGTCTATGGATCACTGAACAAAGACATCGTCAAAATCAACTCCTCCTCCAGCGTCTCCAATACATTTTGGACAAGGAACTTCCTCATCATCGATTCGTTGTTCACATCCCCACTCCTCATCTTGCACCCATACCCCAGAATCATTGTGACACACGCATTGTCCAACATCCCCGACACCGTCCCCACCATCGATATCGACGATGAATCTCGATGTGCCCTTTATTTTTGATGATATGGACAACGAGATATATTTTGGTGCAATGAACATTCGCAGTGAAGAACATCTGATTCCCCCCATTGATGACTTTGATGCATACATGGACAGTCTCATTGATCTTCCGACATCCCCTCCACGTTTAACCCACCGACTGGATGTCGAGATGGATGATGAATACCGAGCGTGGTTATTTTCTCCACCTCTTGTCTCGCTCCAAACCCAGTCACGTCGCCACTCTCCACTTCTTCCCCAATCCCAGAAAGAGAAACTCGACCGTACACACTGTTCTGATGGCCATAACATGCAGAACAATCGCTTGAGACATGGGACCAAAGAACCTGATTATCATCGTCATGCCTTATTTCATGCAATGCATATGCGTATGGTGATGGGGAAGGAGAATGACATCCATGGATTGAATTGGAGATTGATGTTGTTTGTGAAAGGATACACCCCTGTAATGTATGATTCATAGAATGGACTTTCCCTTGTATGTAAACGACTTCAACATTATTTACACCAATGAAAACACCTTATACCAATGAAAACACCCAGAAGAACAAACAGAATACCCAGAAACAGAAGAGAAGAAACAGAAATGGAATGGACAGATGGAACATGACCATAGAGAAACATGTAGCAGGTTCTCTCACCAGCTATACAAATAAGAGATGAATATCCATAAAATCTATGACCCCCAGACACATGCATGATCGCTATAAGTTCGGTCCAACCAAATAAGGCAAGTTCGGTAGGTTCGATGAGGTTCGGTAAGTTCGATCAAGTTCAGTCCAACCAAATAAGGCAAGTTCGGTAGGTTCGATGAGGTTCGATGAGGTTCGGTAAGTTCAATCCAACCAAATAAGGCAAGTTCGGTAGGTTCGATGACGTTCGACAAGGTTCGGTAAGTTCGATCCAACCAAATAAGGCAGGTTCGGTAGGTTCGATGAGGTTCGATGAGGTTCGGTAAGTTCGATCAAGTTCGGTCCAACCAAATAAGGCAAGTTCGATCAAGTTCGGTAGGTTCGATGAGGTTCGATAAGGTTCGATCAAGTTCGGTAGGTTCGATGAGGTTCGATAAGGTTCGATCAAGTTCGGTACCACTAATTAAGGCAGGTTCGGTCAAGGTTCGGTCAAGGTTCGATCAAGTTCGGTCAAAGTTCGATCAAGTTCGATTACTAGCCGTGGAGCCAAGCCGCAGTTAGCCGAGCCACGCCATTACAACTGTCTACGTCTACTATACGCCATTCCAGTGGCACCGACTCATCTCTCACTAACTCAGTCTTTCTCCGCGAGGGACAAGGTTTGTGGTTGTGTTGGCTCAGCACAGAGGGCCAAAAATGTAAGTTTTCACTTGTTTTACCTCGTATATCGACTCATGTAATCATGTTCCAGCAACTACGCCGACCCACGCTGCCACCAAACGATGTAGAAGGGAAACAGCCGGGAGGGTGGTCCATCCAACTCCCGGCCCAGGTGCATCGACGATCAACACGGTGACCAAGACAACAGCCACGAGTGCTTGACACGGCGACCATCACACATCATCACCACAGGCCACAATGACCAACTTACAAGGACCAACACGACGGGGACGAGCGGGAGAACGGTGAGCAAGGCCGGAGGTGTGGTGCGCCCACACTCCGGCCCAGGTGTGTGTTTTCTTTTCATCAACGTTCATCCCCCTCCTCGATTATCTCGTGAACGCCATCGCGCATCGAATGACGTCGGTCTTCGATTCCCGAGGTGGAGATTTCGTCAAGACGATGACGAGAACCGGCGCCAGGACCTTGCGAGGGCACGCCAGCACCAGCACCGGCACCGGCACCCCCGAGTACTTCGCGAAGGCCAAGCCCACGTCCATTGACGTGGCCGGCCATCCTCGCGAGGTATTACAGGCAAGACGACAGCACAGATGCCAGCACCGGCAACAGCACCAGCACCAGCACCAGCACCAGCACCAGCACCAGCACCAGCACCAGCACCGGCACCAGCACTGGCACCAGCACCACCCTCACGAGGGCCAGGCCCACGTCAATGGGCGTCGACAGCCACCCTCGCGAGGTAAGGCAATGCCACAGCACGGGTGCCAGCACCGGCACCAGCACCAGCGCCAGCAGCGTCAGCGGCACCAGCACCGGGGCCTGAGTGCCTTGCAATCCTGCGATGAGCCCCCCCGCGTTTTTCACAGCCAGGATAAGCCCTGCCCCACGATGTTCGAGCGTCCCTGACACAGGTACAAGCCCTGCGGCTCGTTCGTGTTGCAAACGAGCAGTCGCGGGGCCTGAGACCCTTCGATTCCCGCTATGGGCCCTTCATATTTTCAACACGTAGGATACCCCGTCCCAGACGGTTTTCGACTACCCCCGACTCGACTAGTCCATCCGCGTCTCGTTCGCGTTGAGAACGGGACGACGAAGGGCCCAAATACGTCACCATGCCGCCCTTTGCCCAAAAACCCACCCCCACTGGGTAAAAACCCACGGCACCCCGTCCCCGTCCGTTTTCGAGCAACGTAGACTCACTTACAACCCCCGCGTAACGTACGCGTTGGGAACGGGACAACGGGCAGCTCACATAGGCCACCTCGCCACCCTTTGCCCCAAACGCCTCCCCCACACACTTGGTTCAACACCGACGGCACCCCTTCCTCGTCCATTTTCTACCACCCTCGACTGGAATACACCCCCCGCGTATCGTTCGCGTTGACAACGAGGGATTTGGGGCCCAAATCAGTCACCTCGCTGCCCTATGCCCAACCCCCAACCCCACCTTTTCAACTGCGAAGGTACACCCGCCCATGGTGTTTTCGAGTACCATCGACTCAATTATAGCCCCGGCATCGCGTTAGCGTTGGGAATCGGACAACGAGGCGCCCAAATATGTCACCTCGCCCCCTTTTGCCCAAAACCCCCAACCCCGCTTGGTCAACACCCATGGCACCCCTTGCCCGTCCGTTTTCGAGCACCCCCAACTCACTTACAACCCCCGCATTGCCTTCGCGTTGAGAACGGGACGACGGGGGGCCCAAATTACGTCACCTCGCTGCCTTTTGCCCCAAACCCCCACCCCCATTTGGTCAACACCCACGGCACCGCTTCCCCGTCCGTTTTCGAGCACGCCGGACTCACTTACACCCCCCGCATGGCGTCCGCATTGAGAACCGGACAGCGGGGAACCCAAATACGTCACCTCGCCCCGTTTTGCCCACAACCCCCAACCCCGCTTGGTCAACACCGACGGCACCCCTTGCCCGTCCATATTCGATCACCCCCAACTCACTTACACCCCCCGCATCGCGTCCGCGTTGAGAACCGGACAACGGGGAACCCAAATACGTCACCTCGCCGCCCTTTGGCCAAAACCCCCAGCCACACCTTTTCAACTGCCAAGGCACGCATTGCCCGTCCGTTTTCGAGCACCCCCGACTCTCTTACAACCCCAGCATCTCGTTCGCGTTCAGAACTGGACGACGGGGAGCCCAAATCCGTCACCTCGCCGCCATTTGCCCCAAACCCCCACCCCCCCTAAGTCAACACCCACGGCACCCGTTTCCCGTCCATTTTCGTGCACGCCGGCCTTACTTACATCCCCCGCATTGCGTCCGCGTTGAGAGCAGGACAACGGGGAACCCAAATACGTCACATCGCCCCGTTTTGCCCAAAATCCCCAACCCCGCTTGGTCAACACCCACGGCAACCCTTCCCCGTCCAGTTTCGAGCGCCCCCAACCTATTTACAACCCCCGCATCGCGTTCGCGTTGAGAACCGGACAACGGAGAGCGCAAATACGTCACCTCACCGCCTTTTGCCCAAAACCCCTTCCCCCACCTGGTCAACACCCACGGCACCCCTTCCCCGTCCGTTTTCGAGCACCCCCACCTCACTTACAACCCCCGCGTTGCCTTCGCGTTGAGAACGGGACGACGGGGGGCCCACATACGTCACCTCGCCGCCCTTTGCCCCACCCCCACCTTTTCAACTGCCAAGGTACGCCTTCCCCGTCCGTTTTCGAGCACCCCCAACTCACTTACAACCCCAGCATCTCGTTCGCGTTGAGAACGGGACAACGGCGAGCCGAAGTACGTCACCTCGCCGCCTTTTGCCCCAAACCCCCACCCCCACTTGGTCAACACCCACGGCACCCCTTCCCCGTCCGTTTTCGAGCACTCCCAACTCACTTACAACCCCCGCATCGCGTTCGCGTTGAGAACGGGACGACGGGGAGCCCAAATACGTCACCTCGCTGCCCTTTGCCCAAGACCCCTACCCCCACTTGGTCAACACCCACGGCACCCCTTCCCCGTCCACTTTCGACAACCCCCAACTCCCTTACAACCCCGCATTGCGTTTGCGTTGAGAATCGGACAACGGGGAGCTCCAATACGTCACCTCGCCGCCTTTTGCCCAAAACCCCCACCCCCACCTTTTCAACTGCCAAGGTACGCCTTCCCCATCCGTTTTCGAGCACCCCCAACTCACTTACAACCCCAGCATCTTGTTTGCGTTGAGAACGGGACAACGGGGAGCCGAAGTACGTCACCTCGCCGCCTTTTGCCCCAAACCTCCACCCCCACTTGGTCAACACCCACGGCACCACTTCCCCGTCCGTTGTCGAGCACCTCCAACTCACTTACAACCCCCGTATTACCTTCGCGTTGAGAACGGGACGACGGGGGGCGCACATACTTCACCTCGCCGCCCTTTGCCACAACCCCCAACCCCGCTTGGTCAACACCCATGGCTCCCCGTCCCCGTCCGTTCTCAACCCCCCCGACTCACTTACACCTCCCGCGTCGCCTTCACATTGAGAACAGGACAATGGGGGGCCCCAGTCTGCCACCTCGCTGCCCTTTGCCCACAACCCCAACCCCGCTTGGTCAACACCTACGGCACCCCTTCCACATCTGTTTTCAAGCACCCCCAACCCACTTGCACCCCCTGCATCACGTTTGCGTTGAGAACGGAACAACGGCGGGCCCACATACTTCACCTCGCCGCCCTTTGCCCACAACCCCCAACCCCGCTTGGTCAACACCCATGGCTCCCCGTCCCCGTCCATTCTCGACCACCCCTGACTCACTTACACCTCCCGCGTCACCTTTGCGTTGAGAACAGGATAACGAGGGGCCCCAGTCCGCCACCTCGCCACCCTTTGCCCAAACTAACCACTCCTACTTGTTCGACATCCACGGCTCCACCTCCCCGCCTGCTTTCAACACCACCTCAGTCGACGACACCCCCAGCATCTTGTTCGCGTCGAAAATGTGGTAACCGGGGCCCCAAATCCAACGCATCCCTGCCCCTATGCCCCAACCCCCACACCCCACTTATTCAGCAACCAAGGCACCCCCACCCTGTTTACCGCCATCCCCGACTTGACCACACCTCTGGCATCTCATTCATGTACAGACCTGTAGACTACACATTGTCTATTGAGTATTAATAAAATATTTTCCTCAGTCCAACTTGCTAGATTCTGGAATCCAGAGCCTCGGTTGACTTGTACAAATTCACCTCAATCAACCAGCTAAATTTTTCAAAGGAGATGATTGTTGATGCTAACAATTGTGCTACCAAATTATTTATGTATCTCAAACCATGTCCTTCATCACCTGACAATTCTGAAGCCATTAGACTGTCCACGGGCAGGGCCATGAGCCTCTGGCCCTAGGGTCGACCCCGGCCCGGCCCTAAAGGGCCTTCCAATTGAGGGCCAAGGGCCAAGTCAGTAAACAGCTGGCCCTGAGGGTTGGCCCTGGGCTGGCCCTGGCCCGGCCCTCTTAGATGTCTGAGGTACATGTATGTCATTTAGCTTACTCTAACCATGCATGCTTTAGCATTTCCAAAGGCACCAGGCTTGGAAAATTTGTTCCCATAGTTGGAGATCCTTTTAGCCTTGGGGTCCCCACAGGTTCATAACTCCATGGTATAAAAGGCTACCAAGATGGCTCATGACTATCTAGCTATAAATACACCCTGAACCCATATTGCTGAGCACATATACTATGGCCCTCAATAATGCCAATGAAGGAATTCAAATTCAGAGGACTGTAAGCTACATGCTGCATACACAGATAAAATGCTTGATGTGGAAGGAGAGATCATGAAGAAATATGTTGGGGATTTTGACTTTAATGATGACTATGTGGATTAGAATACTGTTATGTGGATTAGAATACTGTGAATGGAGAGTATGTATGGACAAATCTTTGAGATAGAGGGCCAGGACTGACCAGGGCCGACCCTGACCTGGCCTGGCCCTGACCTGGCCCTTATGACCCAGGGCTGGGGCCAGCTGAGGTTGGCCTGGCCCTCAAGGGCCAGGGCCAGGGCCAGCAAAATCAGGTGAGGGCCAGCCTGGACTGACCCGTGGACAGTCTAGAAGCAATACTCCACTAAATGTAACACCAGCAAATGTCAACTGTAAACTTGCCATGTTTGCCTCCAACTCATTTGTTTCAGGTGTGGATTCTTCATCCACCAAGTGTTGAAGGGACACAAGATTAACCAATTTGCAGGGGTTCAAATGGTCAAGGTCGGGATCAGCAGAAGGACTGACATGTGGCAGGTAGTGGACAAAAGATTGAGAAGGTTTGTGAATGGGCTGAGAAAGAGGCAGCTCCAAATGATTGGAGACAGTTGCTTGGTCCAGTGTTTTGTGGATGAAATGATTCAGACACATTAGTACTGTTATGAATGTCCTACATGTCTTCACCAAATTTGAACTGTTGCCAGTGCACTTGTAATGCAATCATGACCAACACCATTGTTTTGTACTTGATGGAAATTTGGATGGTTAAAAACTTGCAAATTTCTCATATGGACAGTGGGATTCGGCACCAGTAGAGTGGATTTAGACAATGTTGAAGACTCCAAGGCCACAAGTCCACTTTACATGGCAAGCAGAGTTGAATACAATAGATGGTGGTACAATTGTGAACAGAGCAGAGACAAGATCATTGGCAATGAAGAGGACTATGGAGACATATAAAGTGCAGGATGCCCACAATGCAGTTATGAGATTGATTTAGAAGTGAGCCCCGAAAGGAGATTCACAACCCATATAAGACATAAAAACATGACCAAAAAACTTGATTATGAATCATAATTGATGCCATCATCACATGATAATTAGAAGCCAAACTTGGACTAATTTCCCACATTAACACATATTCCCCTCCCAACTTGCATGGACTCTTTCTCCATAACCGGTCCGCCGATTTCTTAGAAAATTGGTACAGAGCACATCAGTAGTGTTCCCAATGGATTGCCAACTTAAATCTGCAACAATTTCATGTCCCAGACTTGTATATATATACATAGAAGACCGGTATAATAGCAACAATATCCAATTACAGCCTTCCCCCTTGTAATATTCCTACTCCTATCCAATAACTGGGTAACAAAGAGCATCAAAAATGCGAAATTGTGGGGCTAGAATGCACACAGAACAGCCCAGACAAAGGGGCAATGATAGTAACCAAGAGGTAGTAATAGCAACAATATCCAATTACCACCTTCCCCCCTTAATGTTTCCACTCCTATCCAATGTCTGTGCAACAAACAGCAACCAAAATCGAAATGAAGCGGCCAGAACACAGTCTGGAAGCAATAGAACCCATATGGGCATCATTGGACTTGATATGAATCCATGCAACCAACTTTGATAGGGCCTGGTAGCTAATGAGCAGATACTGCTATTGGCCAGCCAAAGTCTTGGTCCCCCTTCCATTTCTGGAGAGAACCCTGTCTCCCCAGCCTATAAAAGAGCTCAGAAAAGCCTCGTCTAAACAGATCACCACTCACTCTGCTCTACTCCCTGTGGGAACTGAAGAAGCACCTCTGCAGAAACAAGGACCAGCCACTTGTTTTCCCCTCTTGGGGTGAGTGTTTAAAACTGTTCCTTTGAATCCCCACCCTTTCTGCAGTACCCCTTGTATTTTTTCTCTGTGTTTCAAAGCTGTAACACTTGGCCCAAGGCCTTGTCAGCTTGGTTCTATGACAGAACCCCCACTACTGATGTGACTGTTCCAGTGAACTTATGTAGACTCTCTGTTCACTTTGGGAGAAATATCCCCCAGTCCAGCTGTCTTGAAGCTGTTTCTGAGACCTCCTGGTTCTCACCATTTCAATCTAACCCCTCTTGGGGTGAGTGTTTAAAACTGTTCCTTTGAATCCCCACCCTTTCTGCAGTACCCCTTGTATTTTTTCTCTGTGTTTCAAAGCTGTAACACTTGGCCCAAGGCCTTGTCAGCTTGGTTCTATGACAGAACCCCCACTACTGATGTGACTGTTCCAGTGAACTTATGTAGACTCTCTGTTCACTTTGGGAGAAATATCCCCCAGTCCAGCTGTCTTGAAGCTGTTTCTGAGACCTCCTGGTTCTCACCATTTCAATCTAACCCTGGTTTCACAACGTGGATCCAACCAAGTAAAGACTTGGTGGATAGAAACGAAGAATGCCTCTAAGGTATCTGTAGGCGACCTGTCTTGTCATGATTTGACGCCAACATCTTCACGATGCCATAGCGGTGACTGTCGCATCAATGAAACGCAGATTAATAGTGCGTTAGAAGCAAGGAAGCATATCAAGTTAGGTTATCACATCAGGAGAGCGATGGCATGGTTGGGGAATATATGGAAGTCATAGCCTCTGTTTGTATTTTATGGTAGTTATCTGACAACTGATCGGCGTGATGGACATTATTTTGGTATTACAACAAATTTATTGTATTGTGCTTCGTTGTCATGCTATCACTTTCGCAAGAGAGATGAATATGGTTAATCCTACCAGACCAATCCAGAACATAAAGTTTAGGATTCTAACTGGGAAACCACAAGTGCATTCATAATCTTGAACTTTGCATCGCATGACAAATGCCCCTCTCATGCGCTCTCACCAACAATTCCTTCTGAAAACCATTACATTTAGGTGTTTTGCATGATTTTGCTCTTAGTTGGGTTGTAACCCTAACTTTCTGTCTCTTTGCCTAATAACACCCCCCTGCATGGTGACCTCTGCTGTCTGGAAGCATTTTTACAAGGAGAAATCAACAAGGCCAAGAAAAAGCTTCTTGAGACGATGAAAATTTTGATCGAGCAGAAAAAATGGTACATTGTATCAGTAATCCGCCCTCAAACGTTTCTCCTATAACATCATAAAACACCTAATATTTCAAGTCAAACAATTGTAAGAAACCCCAGCAACCGTATTGTAACTATTGCTAAGCTAAGTTGAGACGTGCACTGTTAGGTTATTGCTGGAACCTGAGGATTCGCTTTTCACTGTTGTAATGTTGTCATGTAAAAGAATTATCATACTTTAAAATTTGCGACTTTCACTAACAACCACCAACAAGACCACATAAGAGGTTTTGACGCCTGCTGGCAACCTGTGAAGTGACCTAACTGAAGGATTGGCTGGCAATCCGCTCAAAGCAGTGGTCACAACGCAGGGGAGTGTTGTTAGACCAACCAACAATAATCCTAACAACCCACCGGACCGACCGAGAACTTTGCGCTCTGGATTGACCGCCTGCAAGGCAGGGGCTTAGGCCCGGCAACCTGTGAAATGACAAAACTTTGCGTTTTGCTGGCACTCTGCTTACAGCAGAGGTCATTTCACAGGGAGATGGTGGTTTGTGTTGAAGAGGAGCATCAACAAGTGCACAATATATAATATATATAAACAAACCCTAACACACCCAGTGTACTTGGGTCAAATTGACGATAAATTCATGAGTAGCAATAAGTGTTAGGTCAAATTGATGATAAATTCATGAGTGGCAATTAGCGTTACACCAGCCTTGCTATTTACGACGCCGTTTCGAGTCTATGTAGGGTAACAGTGAACCTGCATGCATCGTGATGAGTGTTTGTTCATCCTGGGCAACCTAACGATCATACCGTCATCGTCATCTGAGGAAGGTTCTCTCCGACGACGTTTCGCAGGCGGAGGTGAGGGCGTTTCAATAAATGCAAACAATGGTTTGCTGGTCTCCTCTGTATCACTCCCAGTGGAAATGTCCATGCTAACCTGATCCTCATCGTCACTACCCATCCCATCAAGGTCATCATCACCGGGCCCAGATCTCTCCACTTCCTCCTCCTCTACCATATCATCTGAATCTCGCTCCTTCTCAACGCCTAACCTCTCCACTTCCTCCTCCTCTACCATATCATCTGACTCTCGCTCCTTCTCAACACCTAACCTCTCCACTTCCTCCTCCTCTACCATATCATCCGAATCTCGCTCCTTCTCAACACCTAACCCCTCCTCACCCTCAGAAACATGACCTTCAACACCCTTCTCCCTCTCCTCTACACCTTTCCCCTTTGCGCTATCTGAATCTCCGACCCGTTCGGGTGAATCTGCCTCATCATGTCCTGTGTATTCATCAGTAGTCGCATCGGGTACCAGTAGAATCCGGCGTGGAGGAAAGTCTATGTGTTCAACAAGAATCGGACTGAAGGGTTCCGCGGGTCGCGTTTGGATGTGTATCTGTGGCCCGGTCCAGAAAAGTTCATGGGGTGGACTCTGCAGGAGCTCATTAAGCTTGGGAACCAATTCTGGCCAATCATTCTCGAAATGTCGGCACACTGCCAGCTTGACAGCTTTCGCTGTGCAATACGCAGGTGCCTTCACAACCCCTTCCTTGTCCAGTTTATACCCAACGATTGCTGCAGACAACTCCAGAAGACTGCGTTTAAAAATGTACGAGGAACTGATCCAGTGTTCTTCCATTAAGACAACGAAATGCTCCGCAAACCATATTTGGAAACGTCTATATCTGCACCGGGCAATATTTTGTTCCTCGCGAATTTCGGCCGACATAGTGTGGTTGTAGAACGTCCTGTTAATGATATCGGCAAGCTCGATAAGATTTCCTACCATCACCACATCGAGGAAGCCATCTGCAGTTGCAATATCAGGGATATGAGACCTTGTGAAAGCAGTCGCTGTGGAGTTAATATTTAGCATTGGCGTGAAACATTGTCCGGAGTAGCTCACATGATGATTCATGGTTTCCCATGAAGTACTCAATCCACATGGTGAGAAGTCGGCGTAGAAATGTCCGCGTCAAATTGTGCTCCGCGTTTGTGATGGTATGACCCATCACGAATGTATGGATAATGCCAAAACAGGTATCCCGTATAGTCGACGTCGCATAGAGATGACGCCCATTGACAATGGAGTGCTCCACACCTAGGACGTAATGCGGGGTGCATGGCCTCATGTAACTGTGTGTCTCAGCAACGCATCCAAGTCGTTACAGATATATCGCCACTTACAGCACCGAACCCTTCGTGAGCAGTAATCCTTCCGCTTCCCACAACCCTTTCCCGCTATCTCTGCTCGGCTCCCACTCCTGAGGATAGGCCCTGTTGGTGGCAAGATTTCCAGCTTTGCGATCCCATTCCCCATCCCTGCGAGGCCTCATGATGACCCAGTACTTTGCGCCAGTCTTGACAATAGCCACTGTGCCAAAGCCATCATCGTCTACGTGTGTCCAAGAAATAGCACGAGCAGTGGCCGCCGTTCCCCAAGCCAAGTCATCATTCAATGGCCGCTCACGGATAAACCCCCGTCGGCCCCGGGTTTCATGCCAAGCAACCTTGGATGATGCAAGCGACCTTTGCCAAAATAGACCGGTAAATTATATGGTCCATTTTCGAAATCCGTTCACTCACCGAAACTTTGGAGGTGGGTCCGATGTTATATGACCCATGGGAAGGTCAAGGAAGTTGAAAACCCTTTCATTGTCGTGGTCAACCGTAACCTGATACAACGTTTCCAATGTGCCAGGTTTGTTCATGTCCCGCATGTCAGGAACTAATCGCAATTCTGCAACTAACCAGATGCCAGTCAGTATGCATCCCTAAACAGCAACAGAAACTTACCTTGCACTGAACGAATTGTGGACAAAGACCCCAACGACTCCAAACCTTCTCTATCAAACTCCACCGTCTCTACAGGGGAATTGAGCACAAGGATGTGACGATAACGAAATATCCCTTGAATTGTGGCAGCAGCCATCGACTTGAAGGTGTTCCATTCCACCACAAATACGCACGATGCTCGAGGATCGTATGTTGGTTCTCGCGCACTGGGCAACCGATGTGGAGGAAGTCCATCAACGTTAGTGGATTGGACCAGTTCATATGTCTCCCGCAACAATGCATGTTCCACTTTTGCCTGTATCAAGAATAGTCAACGACGAACCGTTACAAAACATCAAACATCAACGCACAACCACAGATGGTGAATAGTGCACATGCTGAACGGGTTCGTGGAGGGGGTCGCCATCATACATGGTGAGATTAACACCCTCTGCTGCTCTCTTTTTCCAATCATGAGTGGGTTGGCATGTTATTGAACAACAGGACACAAACCATGGGCACTGGACGGCTGAGTAAATCGGGTTCCCCATAATCCTGTCAAAATATTTGGTCTTGACAAATGACATACGTCTTCTCAAATCACTCACATCTCCGGTAAGGTCAATTATGATGTTAACTTTCTCTGGTGCTTTCTTGTAGTCATCCTCATCCTCATCCTCATCCTCATCCTCGAGATTAACATGTTTCTTCGACTTGGGATGACTTCTTGTTGACCTGCGAGTTTTTCTAACTGACTTTCCCGGCGCAACCACGATTTGTTCTTCTAACCGCTTCCCCTTGCCCTTTGCTGAATCACCGACCTGGCCAATTAATTTCGCCTGGCTCCTGGTCAACATAGCTAAGCCCTGTCCAGCTGTTTCGGCCTCCTTCGATTTTTCACTCCCCGTCTTCCTGGTAATTTTCAAAAGAAGCGGTTGGTCACTGCTGGACAGAGGCTGTCCATCTGCCGAGTTCTCTTTCTCAGCCTTGTTTTCCTGAGGTCCTTTGGCATCCGCTGATTCATCTGGCTTCGATTCAACCGTTAGCTGACTTGTGGAGTTGGCAAGATCCTGCACTTGGGCATCTTTGGACAACTTCCAGTGTGAGTCCTGGTGATAAATTATATATAGAAGCATAGGATAATCTCACCATCAAAACTAAACCAACTGAGGTCTTGCTCAACTTCCTGGAAACTTTCTTCCAACAGACCGTATTCGTGGAGAAACACATTCAACTCCTCCATTGCCGAAGATCCTAAACATATTCTTGTAATGGCCCTCCAAAGGGCCCTCTCGGTTGCAGCAAGGAATGGTGGCCGGGCATTACCCAAGGCAAACGTGACCTATTTATTGTTAGTTACTTAGCGATCTCCATCGGCGTAGGTTGCGGACTTACTGCCATGAGAGATGGCCGTGCGTGAATCTCGTGATTGAAGCGTCGTGGGAGAAGAGTCAGGATGGGCGAGAGGGTGAGGCTCAGGTGAAACAGGTTTCTCATCCGCTCATACATCAATCCTCCAAAAGCCTTCGTGGTGAGGGAGTTGACAAACGAGTCTTGCAACGGTAGATCAACGCTCTTTGCTTTCCTAGAAATATAAATATAAATATTTATTTGCATTAAGCTTTATGCGTTTCTGATATAACTCCAACCTCTGTAACGCTTCCACCCACGTTGTGAACTCACAATGGACGTAAGAGTTGCCCTGTTTGCATATTGTTCAACATAATTTTTGTCCAAGATTCTTTGCATACCTGACCAAACCAAGCAATAGCGTACGCCAGAAGCTCCATATTGAGCAGGATCTGGTTGATTTCCGAAGACTCAAGGTTGGAGGATGCACGGTAAAGCATCCGGAGGCTCATTTCTACCTCTTTTTGGGCCGGTGTCAAGTTTTCTGGGAGGGTGACGGCAAAGACCGGGATGCTGTCCATGCTGGACGGCAATTTCTGTTGCAGAGCCACAGCTAACCTTACACCGTCCACATCTTGGGCATGTTCAGTGATCATTATACGTTTGCATATGGTACGAAGTTTCGTGATCGGCTTGCTCCAGTCTTTGAGGCTTTTGTAGAGCTGCAAGACGGTCGCAAAACATCTTGTTGATGTGAATAGTGAACTCGCCTTGGTGAACTTTTCGCTCATCTCCGGTTTTGCAGACCGCCCAATTAATTTGAAACTTGGATGACGGGGCAACCCAACAGCATCCAAGAGCTTATCTAGCAACGTATAGCGAAGGATTGAGTGTGCCGCTAACAGGAGGTCATTTTGGTATGAGTTATTCCACCTCGCCACATCACGCATTGCAGAGCCATCAGCAGACAGGTATTCTTGAACACCTGGTGTTGGACTCGAGAGTTCCCCCAAGGGATTCGCATGATCCAATTGCTTTGCTAGGGCCTAACAGAAAATTAGTGTCCTTGTATCATTGTGGAACTGGATGCACCATGATTGCTATGGTGGATGGTGTGTTGCCTAGGGCGGTGTGATTGCCAATCAGTGTTACGATTGCCTTCTCGAGTGAATCTTCAGAGAGTGGCGTGCCATTGACCCAAGGGAAATCCTGGAACACGTTCTGGCTGCGGAAATGACTACCGGACATCCCAGAACGATGCAGGGAGCCAGATGAGGGTTGAGAGGTGCTAGAAGATGCTGACATGGGTAAAATATAGAATTTCGGAACGGTTCCAGAGGGAGGCTAGGCACAGTATTAATGAGCAGAAGATGACGCGTCACTGTTTATGGTGATCACGTGTTGGAGCGGCCGCCATGACTGGTCACAAGTGTGACGTCACGTCTGGGCGCCCAGACGTGACATCACAAGCGTGATGTCACGCCGAGTGATCTCGTGTTTGAGACCATTTTTGTGACATGCCTAAAAACATGCCTTCTCTGATGCTTCCCAACCTCTTTGCAATGTCAGGACACCGCAAGCACCACAAAGTGAAGCACGGAACATCTTGGTCCATGTTTGCATGTTCTAACCCTAACCTAAGGAGACGGTCCCAGCAACAGTTCCCACTGGTATTTGCTCATCGTCATCAATCCTGGCGGTTGTCATTCTGAAAACACGCTTGATGGATTGCGCACGTACATTTCAACTTCATGTGCAAATGTAACCTGCTTACAGTGGACTTAGCATAACCTGTGTTCTGGATTCCCTACCGCCGGGTGATCATGAAGATGATGTTTCAAGACTGCATGAGTGGCTTGCATCCGTTGCAAAGCAAACTCAGAGGGTCAGAAAGCTGGCTCACATCACAACGATCACACCAAGGGTTAACCGTTTCCACCTCAGGTGGTTGACAAATTGACAAGCATCGTTTTAGGTACCCAAACAACCTAACTTTGTTGACTGCGGTATTTATTTGGTTCACTTCCTTCACGTCTTCCTGGAAAATCCTGAATGCATGATGGAAAAAATCATGAAGCATGGCACCACAGAAGGAGACTTTGCCAATGAGGATTGGCAACACACTGTTCGAAATTGGGTTGATGGGAACGCGTTGGACTCAGAGGATGATCCTGGTCCAACTGGTGAAGTCGAATTGTTGACAGGTTGGCATGAAACCAAAGTTATTGTCTCTAACTCTGATAGTCAATCAGATTAGAAAGGTTTTACTTGGAGATGGAGGTTGCGGTTCCCAATGAAATACTACTGTTTTTGAAAGGATAACATTCGACAAATATACGGAGGGTTGAATAAGCGACCATGGAGAATAAATCCAACCCCAACAATAAACCCAACTTATCTTCGAGGATCACCTCCTAACCAACTTGAGAGGAATTCCGCTTCGTCTGGGGCTGGTTAGAGTCAATCATAGGCTAATTAAAGTATGAAGACTGAGACTTACCTAAGCTGTTATCCTCGCGCAGGCTTATATGTCCGATGCCAGGGCTTGATAGAGCCTCGCTGACTTGATTCCTGTTCATGTCTCCTTCAGCCTCAGCGAAGGCGGAGCCAAGCGACGAGTTTGCATCCAAATTGTCGCGCTGTTGGCTGAAGTATTCACCCAGGGCTTGCGTGATTTCTCCCGCTATCCCCTCATCAAAGCCACACAAACGTGCCGCATTGTCATGCCTGGGCACAACCTCCCGGCTTGTTGTCCCGTTCTCCTCCTCCTTGTCCATAGGTTTCTCCACCGCCAACCCTCCCCCATGAGCTGAAATCTCGTGCTCATTCTTGCGTTCCTGCTCTGTGGAGTCAGCTGAGTCTCCCTCGTCCTCCGAATCCTCCACCATTCGACGTGACCTCTTGGAAGACACTCCTGTCTTTCCCTTCTTGCCCTTCTTTTCCTTCCCTAAGCCCTCCTCCTCCGAATCCTCTATTATGGGGCGTTTCCTCTTGACCTCCTCCTTCTTCTTCCCCTTCCCTGTCCCTTTCCCATCCCCCCTCCCCCTCCCCCTCCCCTTCCCCTTCCCCTTCCCCTTCCCTGTCCCTGTCCCTGTCCCTGTCCCCTTCCCTTCCCCCCTCCCCTTGCCCTGGTCTGCGTTTGTTTCCTCCAAATGCCCGAGTTCCTTCAGCGTTTTCTGCATGTATTCATCAAAGTTGAAGTGACTAATTCCGAATCTCATGTCGGGCAGTTCATCCGGGCACACCAACTCTGCAAAAACTTCCTCACTAAGGACTGTATATAATCTCATTTAATACAACGAGCCCAACCAATGCAGCTAAATTCTCACCGAAAGAATCAGCGTTCTTGAAAGGATCCAGGTCAAACCTGGCCTTGTTGTCTCGACTCCCGAGGTCTTTTTTGGTCGCCTGGTGGAGTTCAAAGTGATCTTTGATGATCCATTCGTCGAAAACCGGAATTCTTGTGGTTTGGTCGTACGATTCTTGGTCCACGTCTTGTACTTCGTCCCATATCCTATCCTTGACGTCCTCCAGGTATGAAATGTACTTCGAATTGAACTCGAGTACCTCGCCAATGGTTGCAATCAGCATGCTGGATGCTTCATGGCCACCTTCCAGCCAACGCGTCAGCCATGAGTATACCTCTTGATGGTACACAGATGTATAATTGAGCTGATTCCAAAACCGCTTGTATTGCTTTGGCAACATGGTTATCAACGCTTCAGCCTCCTTCCGCGAGTCGTCCCAGGTCCGCGTACTGTAGACGTGGGTCAAGCCGTTTTGCGTATTAAAGTGGCCGTCGAATTCACGTAAGCCCATGACGTCCAGAAGTTCGGCATCAGTAGGTTTAGATTTAGGCCAGTTTAATTTGAGTGTTCTTGGTGACATGGTGGAGTGTGCGGGTGTGGTTGTGTTTTATGGTTCAAATCAATGAAAGGTTCAACGGAAAAGGCGGTTATATCACGTGATCATGCGTTAAGCGAGAGTTAGGTTACAAACGAGAGTTAAGTTACCGTACTCTCGCGAATTATAACTTAGGACTGTGTGGAACATTGTGTTAGGTTAGTTTTCCATCAACTCCTTATATAACCTAATCCACCTTAGGTAATGTCAGTCTGCCTAATCTGGCGCAAGATCTCATGCGATCTCACCAACAATTCCTCCTGAAATGGCCTCGGTCAATGCCTACAAAGGCTGAATGTGATGCTTCCCTCAGGTTCCGTGAGGGCAATGGCATTCTCACAGCAACATCCGCTTCCAACTCTATCCCAATTTATGTGACCACCGCTTGGGATGCTGAAACCGGAAGAATGTCGGACAAGTCATCCACTGCACTTCCTGGACATTACCAGCATTTCTGGGATCAGCTAAACTTTATTATCATTTATTATCAAGAGGCTTATAGGTGGCTCAGCGGATGGCTTGAAGGCAAAACCCGAGGTTATCAGCTGTTACACAAGGCAGTAGAAACTCACATCAAATGGATCGTCTATTCGACCAAAGTTCAAGACTTGGTCAAACAAGTACTCAAGAATGAGGCAACGACAACTTGGACTGGTGAAACGCGTATCCATATTTTGGATGAGTGGATTGTAAAGGACCAGTGGGATTTGCATCGCGCCACTAAAAAGGTACTGGCATCTCCAACAAGCTTGAATCGTTTCAAATTGGATCCATTCAAGGATGGAAAAGAATTTGGCAAGTGACACTAACTTGTCAAAATAATTCCTAACCAATGTGGCAGATTATAAGAATGTATTTCCGGAGATGTTGGCTCCCTCTGACCCGGCTCAGAACTTTAACTGCGCACGATTGGGCATTCAGCACTTTGACTTCGATAAATATATGATCGGCCTATTAACAGATATCGGGATTAAATCCAAGGGGTTAGGTGGACCATCTAAATCGGCTGTCGAAAGCCATCATGAAATGATCGTTCAAGATGTTTCATGTGATGCTGGCTCACTCGTGGTTAAAGAGAATCTCCCATCCCTGGTATGCTATGAACCATTACATTTAGGCTTTTTTCATGAATGAATTTTCCCAGGCCCTGTTAGACTCGGCTTCGGTGATCCCAGTCAGCCTAGCTGTCTGGCCTGACCTAACTTCTGGATGTTGCAAACAGACTGATGGTGGTGATTGTCCTGATTTAGTAGGCTTCAGAGGTGACGGTGAAAGCTTAGACAGCCAGGTAAATTGGCCTCATCTGATCTTCCTGACCTCCCTGACTCAATTTTAACCAGGGGTCCAGCTCACTCCACCAACAAGTACACCATCTTGGCAATCAGCCCATCCAAAACATTTCTCAGTCACCGGTATGACCTCCAAGTTTGGTTTGGGTGGTTACTTCTTTAATGATGTATCCTCTGACAGTCAGACGTGGCATCAGAGAACACACATAGCATCCAGGACCATAGTGATTATTGGCCAGGATCATCCCGACCGACAGATTGCTGTGAAAATTTAGTCAGCTCTGTCAGTTTTTTCTTTCTGGGCAACATTCCCTGTGTAACCAATGATGCCAACAGAATGCCAACCCCGATCAGAGTATATCTTCTGGTCAGTGTTACAGATTCTCATTTATAATGGATTGTTCTCTCATCAAGCATATGTAGTATCACCGGTTCAGTCTAAACCCAAGAGATCATCTGGTTTATCAATTCCTCATATAGATCTTAGAGAGAAGATGAGAGGAAGAACAAATACAATATTTAAGAAAGCAGATTTGTATGTGACATTCTCATGCAAGTCGATGGAGTTATTTAACTTTGTTGCAAGAATGATTATTCTCAAACCAATGATGGAAGGATACGCCATCAACGCACTACCCAGAATTCAAGACAATGTTCTGGTAAATTTTTTTTTTTTTGGGAATTTCGTACATCACACTCAAGGCAAGTCTTGTGAGAAACAGTATCATGGTTCTGATGGGGATTCGGCTGTTCGTTGCTGTTCTGAGACGATTGATGCTACCAATTGCACGGAGTCATCGAACTGGTAGGTTGTGCAATCAGCAATGCTTCGTTATCCTCATTGGTTGTTACAGTCTGGACTCACCGTTGACTGAGCTTGAAATAGTGGTTCATAATTCTGTGACATCGTCAGACAATGATGAAATGTAAGCTTGGGTATTGTGTTGAAGCTTCCTCTGTCATAATCATTTTTTCAAGTGATCAATCTAATTTAATCCAAGCAAATGATGACTTGGAAGATTTGTGGTCATATGATGACGATCATAACCCTTTAAGGTAAGTAAGTGTACTTGCAAAATTTGGACTCTGGAGAGCTTACTTGTGTTGTTTGATTTTTGTGATTTTATGATAACAGTAAGGATTATTTGCAGACAGCTGTTGTGGGGCCAATTCCAGGTGCTATAAATACGTTTCACATGAGATAACTAATCTAAATATGTCTTACTGGGCTGAATATAGATGCTACAGAAAGGTTGGAGGTTGAGGTAACCAGCAAGAAGAGGACGGTGTATGAAGACTGGTATGTGGATCTTTGATCGCTGTTAAACTTATTCCAAAACATGCCTCAGGACTCCTCCGTATGTACCTCAAGATTTATCAGAGTGTGTTATATTTTTCACTTGGAGCATAAACATTTCATCATTGGTTTGGTCTGTAATTTCAGGGATTCCTCACCAGCCGTTGCAGTGGGGAGGGTTAGTGCATCTTCCTCGGAAGAAGAAACTTTAATGGCCAGTTTTCAACGAAAAGAAGCTCATGTTGTGTCTTCTTCTGACGAGGAAGATACCTTGTTTGCCAAGTGGAAGAAACAGCACAAATCTGCCCCAATCGGAACCCCTAAATCTGGTGGGAAGAAGAAGACTTACACCTTGAAAACTGCCATCGTAGTCAGTCCCAGGAAGGGAGATCGCGCTAAATCTGCTGGAATTGACACGAGCAAAACATCCACCCATCAACAACAAGAAGCTTCAATTGTTTTCCTGGATGGTTTGGCCCATTCATTGGAAAGATTGGCAAACTTGACTAAAGATAATGGATCTCGTGGTGTAAGCCCTCATTTGTTCAATTCCTCTTGTGAATTATTTTTATCAGGTTGGATTGTTTCTAGAAGACAATGGATGAGTTACTGTCATTTTTTGAGACTTGGAATGCATTGTGGGCTAGCCATGAACGCGACTGTTTGGATAAAATCAAGTCCATCAGGGCTGATTCCAAAACAAAGGTAATGAAACTTCTTTTCATCAGAATCACTGCTGAAACTCCTTGGATAGAAATCTGTTGGCAAAGCCTTTTTGAAGAAAATAGTGCCTTGGTTGAAGGAACATGGTAATGATGATCAGAAATTGATGCAAGGGGTAATCTCTATGGCCTTGGCATTCACGGGCAACATGTAGATAATGGTTAGACCTGGATATGTGTTAGAATCATATTGTTTGCTCTCATATATACTCAGGCTTGGATGTTGCTAGCTTATATTTTCTGGCAACTAAACTCAGACTGGGGTTTGGTCGGGTTTTTTTCTAATAGTGTTCTGACCACTTTTACTCACCACATCGCTGCATGACTATAATCTCACCACAAAGGAAGAGGTTAAGCTAAAAAGCTAAAAAGCCAGCTAACTCCCAAAACCCTAACTTGAAATGTAACTGGATTGCTGCATGACTGGCCATAATACAAGTAAGACACATATCCCCATAAGCTAACCAAAGACCAGCTAACTCCCAAAATCCTAACCAACCTGGCAATTGTTTGCTCACATGATTTCGTTTGGCTGACTAACCCAGCTCACTCTCACTCTCTTCACCTCATGTCAGCTCTATGCGGTTTTGGTATTTGACGCTCATCTGATGCAACTCTCCATGATTATTAGATGGCTTCATCCCGGAACTTGATCAGACAAGAACTCAAACCCAATAATTCCAAGTTTGGAAAATTGGCCACCTACGAGTCTCTGAAAAGTAGGTTGGTTGTCTGAACTTACCTGGGCATTGACCCTTGGACTTTCTTTGTCTATAGTCATGGGTAACTCGGAGGATGGTTTGGTGGAATTCTTTCGTGGGGACCAGTAAGGTCTTGCTTTTGCTTCTTCCTCATCTAACCTCTCTTTGCGGTTAGTGTCATGGTTGTCCCTCATGAAGAAGACTTGGGTGAATTGGATAATGATGGTTTTTTGGCCAACCCGGATAATTATTATCATGCAACCATTGTGGACATTCGAGGAAACTTGGACAAATCAGGATCGGTCTGTTTTCATTCTCTAAAACTTTCAACTGTCCAATCTTGGAGTAGATTTGGATCAAGATAAGTTGGTTTTATACTGCAGACCATATTAGGTCTGTCTTCCCCACAGAGAGTGCTCATCTGTGAGTGGTTATTGCATTGTACCCTTCTCAAATAGTGCTTCATGGGTAGCAGGCCATTGGACAAAATGGGTTCAAATGAGTTGGTGGCTTCCAATCACGAGGACATTATTGATGCTGCTTGTATTGAATGTAAGTCTTTGACTTCTCTCAAACATCAACCAGCAAGTTGAGCTTGTCGGACAGCGCCCTCTTCCTTGCTACACTTCGATGACACTTTGTGTCTGCATTCCGACATCCCAACTGATTCCTATTATTCACGTTGGACTCTCAACGTCAAATCCATGACATTCACAGTGCGGTTAAATCATCTTCTCCTGATATTTCTGTGCTGATTTGACTTATTTTCAGAAGCTCAAAACGTCCTGTGTCATAGGCTGTCATGGTTTGTATGCGCCAGAAAGTGACATTCAGCGTTGGTGTTCCACTTGTCAGACATGGTTTCACACAGAGTGTATGGAGGTCCAACAGGAGGAACCTACATTCGAAATAACAGGCCTAAAATCTCCGCCTGCCGGTGTTGATGAAGATCTCCTAACCATTGCAATTAAACCAATAGAGCGGGGACTTCTTTCAATTCATGGGTTGGTCGGCAATGGCGAACAGCAATTGTTTTCCAGATGGTTGTTATCCGAGGCCAATAAAGGGGAGAAGAACTGTTCTCTGCAAAATCTCAGCAAAAAGTATGTGAGGAGAGTTATGGGTGATAATCCTGTGTATTATGAATGTCCTTATTGCACACGTAGTTGGATTTAGTCATTTCCCTGCTCACCTTACGTGATGCCTCGTGTAGGTTGCGGGTTGTGCCTGTATTACATATTGTATCTTGCTTTCCGTCATCATGTCTGACTCTTCGACTTCATCGGATTCCAAATTTTCTGATGACCTGCTCTCCGTAGCAAAAGAATTTCAAGGAAAGCTGGACTTGATCGCCTCTCGAGTCTCCTCCTCATCATCTTCTTCTGATCCTATGGACTCATTGTCTGTCAATCCCACATGGAAATCCATCCTGACCTCCTCTCAGGCCTCTCAGTTGACTTCTAAGCAACTGCAATCAGCGTTTGATGTTTTAGCTGGGTTGCCTTCTCAAAATTTCGCCTCCTCTTCCTCCAATGAATCCACACACTCGGACACTTCCGATGGTTATCAGCCGTCTGGTGACATTGTGCCTTTGCAACTTGAAGACTGGAATATCAATCCCTCCACATCTAATGCTGGTGAATCTCAGAATGAACATGGGCCTGATAACAATGATCAGCATGACAAAGGTGGGCTTCAACAATCCCATAGCTTAGCTTTCAGCCTCATTTATCTTTATCTTTATTTCAAGACCTGATTCTTTGTAATCCTATGGTGTGGAGTGTTCCTCTGTTGGAGATTCAAACTTTGTGCATTGGAAAGTGGTTGGATCAAACCATAATCAACTTTTATCTCCTTCACCATTGGCTCCACAACCGAGATGATGCCCTCTTTTACCTGGTGAACTTGGAATTGACTCTGAATTCGAGAATTATGCCAAATCAGATGCAATTGGATTCTTATGAATCTTATACTGGTCGACTTCGCCCATTTCCTCCACGTCCTGTGATCGCAGTTATAGGTCATTCTCATCATTTTTTTGTCGCCATCTTCGATTACACTGCAATGATGGCCTATGTTCTGGGTTCGAGAATCTCTCACTCAGGTTATTATCATATCGACTTTCCCTGGCATGATTGGAATGGTCCACGGTTGTGGAATTTCTTGGCTGCTCTTCATGGTTGGCAAGCTGGAGACATAAATGAAGTCGAGGTGGTAGCCAGACAATGGCGTCAGGTCTGTCTTGTGCTCAAAATTCAGTTGATCTTTCTTTACACTTCTCTTTTCAGAATGGATTGGATTGTGGTCCGATAACTGTCTCGGTGATTTTAGCTCTCTTGTCCAGAGGGTTGGAATTCGATGATTCCGGTCACATTCTCTGTCCCTCCATTCCTTGCGCTCATCTCCAGAGGCAGCATATGTTTGAGGTTATAGTGGAACAAACATTTATTTGCTTCACCACCTGGAAAGCCATGAAAGAGTCCCATCCCATTGCTTGGGTTACTGAACCCATCCAAGCTTCCGTGGATATGCTGGAGTCTGGTCAAGAATGGCTGACCAAAATCAGCAGAATGTCAAAACAATTTAAGAAGGCCCAATCCCATTGCCCAGATTGCAAACGAAGTAGAACCATTATGGCGGCCAAGATCAAATCCTCGTCTAACCCACATTCAAGTTCCAATGATAGCCAGAGTGGCAATGAGCCGGAGAGCGAGGACCAGGAGAGCAGTGAGTAACATTCTTGTGTTTCTGATGAGTATTCCTTTTACCTTGGCGCTATCTGCAGGACAACAAAAATTCCCTGCTCATCTCAAGAATAATACATTCATGAAAGGGGCTCGAAACAGAGCATTCTTGGTGCCTCGTAGGTTGAAAGCCACCGACAACACAATTCCCTTGCCACCCCAACGTTTCATCCCTCTTCCTTCTAATTCCAATTTTGATGAGTATTTCCTGGGGCCTACCTTGGAAGACAATGCGACGTATCCAAAATATCTTGACAATTTCCCAACCAATCCTTTTGCCATGCCCACCATCCGTTCATCATGGGAACATTACAAAGACTATGGTTACAGGTTGGAACCCAGTTTCGCCCTCATGTTCAATAATGTCGACCCCATCCTCGTCCAAGAACATCTCCTGCCTGTCGGGTCATCACTCACAGGGGAAAGCACCTCCGATCACATCACCGGTGATTATTCTCTGGCAAGACGTGGTCACGAGGACATCAATGTCGATGTTAACGATATCGTGACTATGGGAATGGAAGACATGTTGTCTCATGCTGGTAGAGAAAACTCCATAGAGAGTTTCAATGCCTTTGTTTGCGGTCGATCTTCTTATGGCCATTATATCCACCTATCTCTCGAGGAAGACAAAGTTCATTTGGAGGAAGATGAAATAACCTCGTGTTTCGACATCGATAGCATGATCTGGGTCACTCACAAACTCCATTTTCTTCAAGCCATCAAGATGTTCGTGTTGCCATACGAAAGGAGGGAAGCTCCTATCCACAGAAACAATCACGTTTATGTGGACATCCTTCTTCCTCGTTCAGAGCTCGACAAGGACAGCGGTGGTCGATCAGAGTGGCTATCCAAGTCATTTCCTTTGTCTGGAATACCTCACACCCACTTTGCTCATCTTGGAGATGGTGCAGGAAGCGTGAACGTATATGTTTTCTTTCCACGGATGATTCACCGGGACGAGTTCAGGGGCTTTCGAGTCAACCGGATTCCTTTCGAAGTGCAATCTTTGTGGTTTACAGAGGTCGTCCTCCCTTCCATCATTGCCTCCACAGTTCCTGGCTGTTTGGAGTACACAGATTTCACTCTGGATGAGTGGAGATGGAAGGCTTCAGTAAATCATAGATTCGTCGACACCAAGACCACTCCTGTTCGTGCTTCTGCCCTTGATGATTTGCAGTATTGCATGAAGAAAATCATTATGGAAAATCCTGACAATCTCGATCTCTTCGGTTCCTTCTTCTTCGTTTGCGACTTTCGAAGCTCCAAAGGCCTTACCGTGGAGGATGACCCCTATCAAGCTTTGATGAGGGAGTACCCCGGAATGGATTGGGACTATGCTATGGATCGATCCAATGGACAGCTCTTCCTTGACTTTGGGATTTCTTTCCATCCAAATCCCAAAGATGCAACCCCTTTGGTCGGTCTTTGGAAACTGCCCGTTGTGCAAGGTTCATATCAAGCCGCTGGGTTGAAGCAGAGCACCATCCATAACACCAACACTCTGGCACAGTACGGTGGCATGCAGGCTGAAATGCAACAGGAGAGGATGAAGGCAGTCCAGTTTACTTTTCGTTCTTCCTATGGCCTGTATTTTGAGGCCATTCGCCGTCCAGGGTCTAACTCCTACTTTTGCGAGGACCGTGAGGCTTACTTTGCCTCCCCCACTTTCCTCGACTGTTGCAAAAGATATGGTGGCATGTTCAAGGGTGCCAAAAGAAAGTCATTCGGGGTTAGAGAAGAAATTCGTGGAAGTGGACTGGCCATCAAGACGGCTTTGATGTCCGCAAAAAGAAAGGCTAGTTTGCTGTGTGTCTCTGGTGGTTTTCTTCTACATCTGACTTGCAGTATTTTGTGATCCAGGCATTGGATTACTTGCGGTCAGATCCCGTGTTGTGGGTTAAATCCGATCTTTGGTTCACCTTTGTGGGAAGGAGAATGTTGGAGCTCAAAAACTTCCAACTCAAGTTGTCAAAATCACGTCCCTCCAACTATGGAATCATCACTAGTCTGATCATGCATCTGATCCGGAACATCATCACCACCCCCATAAACATCTACAGCTATCTTAACGCTGCTCTCATTGACCTCAATTTCGGTCCCTGCATAGAAAGATTTGGAATGTTCTTTCTGCATGATATAGACATTTCCAACAACATCTTTCTTCCAGGATTGGAGCAAAACGACGATGATGAGGTGGCCAAGGTGATGAAGCTGGACAAGAGGGCACGCAAAAAGGCTAGGACAATCAATTTCATCAATTCTGAACCAAATGCTCAGTATCCCATCGGTGACTCGCCTCCCTGGAAGTTGGTGGTTCAAGCTGTTCAAGACTCACCGGAGACGATGTTGAAGGCTTGGGAATGGAGTGCCATGTATGACCAGCACGCCCAGGCCAATGATCTATTTATCAGAATGACGGTCGATCTCTGGCTTACCGTGGTGGACGATGCCATGTATGGCCTACCTCCCAAGCCCACCACCCTTCAAGAAGCCATGGAATGTTGGACGGTACAAGCCATACAGGCATCTTTTCGTAACTGCACGTTCTTGGCTTCAAGCTACAATCTTCGAGGGGCAAAGACCGGACAAAAACACTCTTCATTTCGCTCGATGCTCTCCATCTTTTTCCCCGCTCCCGATGCTGGTTTCAATGCCAACTCTGTTTGGCAGCCATTGATGGATAAGGGTTATATTGGGGAATATCATCATCTGTGCAAGACACTTTCCGAGCGTCGTCTCCTGGAGATTAACACGGGGCTTAGCATCATCTTTGCTCACCTTCAGTGTCTTCCTGTCAGCAAACGATGCCAGGAAGGTGGAAGAAGATGTGGAACGATATGGAAGACACGCAATGGTTACATCGAGCTGGTCACCAACTCAAGATACTACAAGCTGGCCAGGATTGGGAATGTCACCAGAGAGAAGAAACCGGTGAGAACGAGGGTAAAGGCATCCACAGCTGTGATAGCTGCGAAATTGGATCAAGAGCATCGCGGAATCCCATACAAAGTAAGCAGACGTGAATACAGGGATCGTCAAAAGTCCTGGAAGAAGGCAAATTTCCGCAAGCCTCCAGCAAGAAGACAAGAGGTCCAATCTGAGGAGAGCAGTGTCAGTGAAAGCAACGGTGATTCCACTGATGACAGCGACGATGGTGGCAGTGGGAGTTCAGAGATTGAGAAGAGTGGTGATACATGTTCAGAGAATGATGAGACAGGTGAAGAGTAGTAGTGTCTAGACATTGAGCAGCATGAAAATACTTGTCCTAGAGGCTATTGAACCATTAGATATCAATGGAATCATCTCCAAGACGGTTTTATGAATGTATTGAGTTACCCCCTGTTATAGCACAGATTCTTGGCCAGCTGAGAACCTCAAATCACTTGACCTAGGGGTTATTTCACCATGGGTTCTCAATGGAGTCATCTCCGGGTCCATTTTGTGCATGCATTCTTGAGATATATGAATGTGCTCCTCCTACCCCCTGACAGAGCACATGCTCTGGGCCAGCTAGCAACCCGAGATCACTTGTCCAGGGGGCTAGTTGATCATCAGATTTCATTGAAATGATCTCCCAGATACTTTGGTGAATGCATTCTTGAGATACACCAATGTGCTCCTCATACCCCCTAGCATAGCACATGCTCCTGGCCAGCTAGTGACCTAAAATCCCATGTCCAGGGGGTAAGTTGATCCCCAGATCGCAATGGAATCATCTCCCAGACCATTTTATGAATGCATTCTTGAGATATAGGATGTGCTCCTCCTACCCCCCTGGCATAGCACAGGTTCCTGGAGAGCTAGCAGCCTCAAATCACTTGTTCTGGGGGCTATTTGATCACCACATTCCATTGAAACAATCTCCCGGACACTTTGGTGAATGCATTCTTGAGATATACCCATGTGCTCCTCATACCCCCCTGACATAACACATGTTCCTGGCCAGCTAGCAACCCCAAATGACTTGTCCTGGGGGTTATTTGATCACCACATTCCATTGAAATGATCTCCCACACCCTTTTATGAATGCATTCTTGAGATACAGCAATGTGCTCCTCATACCCCCCTGGCATAGCACAGGTTGCTGGCCAGCTAGCAACCTCAAATCACTTGTTCTAGGGGATATTTTATCATGGGAGTTCAATGGAGTCATCTCCCAGACCCTTTTATGAATGCATTCTTGAGATATGCCCATGTGCTCCTCATACCCCCCTAGTACAGCACATGTTCCTGGCCAGCTAGGAACCTCTAATCACCTGTTCTGGGGGTTATTTCACAATGGGATTGCAATGGAGTCATCTCCCGGACCCCTTTATGAATGCATTCTTGAGATATGCCCATGTGCTCCTCATACCCCCCCTGTACAGCACATGTTCCTGGCCAGCTAGGAATCTGAAATCACTTGTTCTGGGGGTTATTTAACCATGGGAATGCAATGGAGCCATCTCCCAGACCCTTTTATGAATGTATTCTTGAGATACAGGCATGTGCTCCTCATACCCCCCTTGTATAGCACATGTTCCAGGGCAGCTAGTAACCTCAAATCACTTGTTCTAGGGGCTATTTGATCACCACATTCCAATGAAATGATCTCCCAGACCATTTTGTGAATGCATTCTTGAGATATGCCAATGTGCTCCCCATACCCCCTTCTACCCCTTGTTGGCACCATAGCTGCAAAACCGGTCCGCCAATTTTGTTCAAAATTTGCACAGGACATCTCATGGGTTATATGATGACTCTAAACCATCCCACCAAGTCAGATTTTGGTGCAAATTTTCCAATGCATTGCTACCAGGCATATATAAATCTACATCAATGGCTAGTCCGCCACTAGCCTACCCCAACTTATTTAGAAAACAGTATATATAATGTGGGACTGCTGGAGTATGAGCCTCATACTTTTCACTATTGGGCCTGTGAATTGGATCGCACTCAGAATGCATCTCTGTGGGCATGTGGAGTCACCCACAAGGCAACCTCTATGGCTAGTACTTTTTCAGCTTCAATTTCTGACTGGTTGGCTGTTTAGTTGTTGTTACCTTTTACCCCGATCTAACCCCCGTTTCTGACCCCGACTCTGACACCACATCACAAAACAACGTCATAGCATGGGTCCAAAACATCATCGACGACAATCAACGACGATATCCAAATCCACATGACTATCCTCATCATCCGATTGCCGCCGATACATCATACACGTTGGTACAAGCCCTTAACAACACCGCGCAGCACAATCACCGAATCAGCTGTCTGCTGACACCGGACATGCAACGTAGCCGATGGCCACCACGTTGGCACCCTAAAACGCACAGACCACGAAGCACACGAAAACGCCGTTCATCTCGGAGCTCATCCTCGACGCAGCCACACATGACGAAGAAGCCAGCCCTAAAGTCGTTCGATAGTATTTAGTCACGGACAATTGTAGTCAGTATCCTTAAGTTTAGTCTAGCTACTCTTCCCCCGATCGCTACCTGACACCCAAACTCCTCCCTCTTCGTACATTTGTTTGTATCCGCTTTTCTCCCTGTTAATCATCCTCGTTTGGTTCTTTGTTGCCGGAGTCCGCTATAAGAACAGCGATCCGTAACATAAGACTAAACTTTCTCTACTCCCCCGACAACGAACCAAAACAACCTGGAACCTCGACGATACCGAACCCCAAATTGGGAACACGACGACGAATATCATCTTGCACCCGAGACGTCAGATTCCTCTGACGACAACTTCGACCACTACGTCGCAGAACAGACTACCTTCCGACCCCCGTCTTTCCCCCCGCCATCATTTTCTACTTCAACACTTACTCTTCACCATCAAACACACACACATAACAGAATGTCAGACACCGAAGAAAACCGCGAAACCCAAGATACCACCACTGTTGCACCCGCAGCCCCGTCATCTCCCAAATCTCATATCGCTCCGCCGGCTAAATACGATGGAAACAAAGCAGGATTCAAAACGTTTCTCCGAAGCGCCCACATCTACATCCGAGCAAACATTACCGCTTTCGATTCCGAGGAGAAACAAATCCTTTTTATCCTCTCGTATTTGCAAGGCGGACTCGCCGGACGATGGGCGGACGAGTACGTCGACATTGCCTTACAGCACGACCCCGTCAACTTCGGAAGTCTGGACGACTTCACGAAGGAATTTAGACGACACTTTGAAAAGCCGGATCAGAAGAAGGACGCATTGACCAAGTTGAACGACTTGCGTCAAGGAAAGATGACAGCAGACGAATTTTGGATCGAGTTTGATACTCTCCGACGTCTCGCTGGACTCAGTGAAATGTTCAATGAGAGTTATCTCATTCAACTCGTCGAACTTCATATGAACAAGCCATTAATCGATCAGATCTATACTGGGATGATGATCCCAACTTCCATCGAGGAATGGCGCGAGCAAACGGTCAGACTTGACCAACAATGGCGACGTCGCCAGGAACAAGTACGATCAATGAATCTACCCACGAAAACACGATACAATCCAAACGCGACAACTACATCGCTTACTCCTCGACCGCAACAAACAACAGCACCTCGCCCACAATCGGAATCTGTCCCGATGGACATCGACAAACAACAAACGTCACCTCAACGGCAAACGTTTACTCGCTTGACAGATGAACAACGATTGGATTTTATGAAGAAAGGAATTTGCTTTAAATGTCGACAACCCGGACATATCTCACGTAATTGTCCGGAACAACAAGGACGACAACAGATTCGTTCTATGGCGACCGTTCCACAAACACCGAGACAACAGCAAGACGATGGCAAGGACGCCCGGATTGCAGCATTGATGGATGAGTTGACGGCGTTGAAATTGAAGCAAGAGGGTTTTTGACGAAGCGACGTGAAGCGCAGGAGGCCACGATCGCACGACTCGTGATAGATGTATACGTATGTAAACAATTTGACAACGTTTTCACCAATCTCAAAGCCCTCCGCAACGAATTAAGACAGACACCAATAATAGAGCCGAAAGAGGAAAGCAACACGTGGCGAGATACCCATGTTGCGAATGACGAAGAGAAAACCGAACCCCAGAAAAGAAAAACAACAATCGAATCCGAGTTCAATGCGATGGAAACGATCGTTGCCATTCGCGCGACTACGATGGGTTATGCCCTAGACATCTTAAATGATTGGGACATCCATGACCAATGGACGGACAAAATTTCACCAGGACTCGTCCTAACACTTAACCGACGACCTATCGCGGAAGCAGTACAATGGTTAGTACAAAACATGCCACAGGATACACCACAAGAACCGCGGACATTGGAACCAATACGAGCTGTGACACAAAAGGATTCCGAACTCCGTATGGCCTTATTGGTTCATGGTTTTGTCTCCGTTCCACAGGATGGACGACAATATCCTATGACGGGTCTAATCGACTGCGGATGTACCATTTGTGCCATCGACGTCGGATATGTTACGGCACATAACATACCAACGAAACCATACCTAAATCCGTTCAATTCCTATATGAGTGATGGAACACAACCAAAAACGGGACAGATCACGGAATATTGTGAATTACAAATGCGTATCGGTGATCATCAGGAATTACTTCGTTTTGCAGTAACGACATTGGCCAAGATGGATATTTTCCTCGGATACGATTGGTTGAAGAAGCATAACCCAGAGATTGATTGGCGAGAAAATGAGATCAAGTTTTCTCGATGTCTTTCTGGTTGCGGAACGTCATCAACAATACGTTCAACGGAATTTGACACGGTAGTTTGGGAACGACCCCTTTGGTTCGATCAAGTCATGGAAGAAACAATGGATCCCGTACACTTTCGCTCATTCATGACGAAATCAACAGAACTCGCCATCAAAGCACAAGAACAACAAAAAGAAAAGACGTTCGAGGAATTAGTACCTGAAACATACCATGAATATCGAGATGTTTTCGAACCATCCGGCTTCGATGAATTACCTGCACGAAAACCATGGGATCACGCTATAACGTTGAAACCAGATGCACCAGATCATCATGATTGCAAATTGTATCCGTTATCGCCGATTGAAAAACAAGATCTCGATAAATTCTTAGACGAAAACCTGAAAACTGGACGAATTCGCCCTTCCAAATCACCTTACGCATCTCCTTTCTTCTTCGTATCGAAGAAAGATGCCGCCGAACGACGACCAATTCAGGATTATCGATGGTTGAATTCATGGACAGTCGATGACAAATATCCATTGCCATTAATCAATGATATAATCAATCAATTAGCCGAAGCCAAATATTTCACAAAATTGGATGTACGATGGGGATTCAACAATGTCCGTATCAAGGAAGGCGATGAACACAAAGCCGCTTTTCTGACACCAAAAGGTTTATTCGAACCGACGGTCATGTTCTTTGGCCTGAAGAATTCACCACCGACATTTCAACGGTTAATGAATCACGTTTTCCGATACGAAATACGTGAAGGATGGCTTTTGGTATACATGGATGACATCTTGATTTTCTCCAAATCCCTCGAAGAAAATCAAAGACGAATGAAACAAGTTTTGAAGATCTTTCGCGAGAACAATCTCTTCTTGAAACCGAAGAAATGTACATTCGATAAGGAAAAGGTCGATTATCTTGGAATTATCGTCGGAGATGGCCAAGTTCAGATGGATCCCATCAAAACCAATGCCATCACTGATTGGCCCGTTCCAACAAACCAAACCGAATTACAACGATTCATTGGTTTCCTGAATTTCTATCGTCGTTTCGTTGAGAACTTTTCACAGATCGCAAGCCCATTACATAAATTGACGGGAAAAGCAAAATGGGATTGGACAGAAGAACAACAAAACGCATTCGATCGATTAAAAGCCATCATAACGACCGATCCAATCCTCGTGTTGCCTGTCCCCGATAAGAAATTCACCATCGAATGTGACGCATCAGATTATGCGATCGGTGCTATCCTTTCGCAGGAACAACCTGATGGTCTTTTCCGCCCTGTCGCATACATGTCAACAACAATGACACCAGCGGAACGCAATTACCAAATCTTCGATAAAGAATTACTTGCGATTATACGGAGTTTCGAAGAATGGCGACATTTTCTCCTAGGGGCAAAAGAACAAATTGATGTTTACACCGATCATCGAAATCTCGAATATTACCGCAAACCGCAAGATCTTACCCGGTGACAGGCTCGTTGGATCGCATTTTTACAGGACTATAGTTTCCGTTTGTTATATCGTAAAGGATCGCAAAACAAAAAAGCCGATCTCCTTTCACGACGTGTTGATCATAAACCCAAAGAAAAAGACAATGAAGGTATGATCGGTCTTCCTGACTCTTTATTTATTTTGCCAGAACAAACAATCCGACAAATACTTCATGCGACTCCTACATACGACAACATCATTTCCCTACATCACGATATTCCCACCGCAGGCCATCCTGGACGTGATAAGACGATTGAATTAATCTCACGAACAACGACATGGCCAACCATCCGAGAAGATGTCGAACGGTATATCACTGGTTGTACCGAATGTCAACAAAATAAGCCACGGCGAGGAAAACAATTCGGACAACTTTTCCCCCACGATGTGCCACCATACAATTGGCATACAATTTCTGTCGATATGATTGGCCCTTTACCTGAATCACATGGTTTTGACGCCATCTTGGTTGTCGTTGACAAACGATCAAAACATCCGATCTTCATCGCCACAAATACAACGTTGACATCAGAAGGATGGGCACGCTTATTCCGGGATTACGTCTTTAAACGTTTTGGCATGCCCCGCTTCATCATCTCTGATCGCGGCTCGGTTTTCGTTTCACGTTTTATCACTGAATTATATTCCTTGATCGGTATCAAAGGACGTCCAACAACAGCATATCATCCACGTGCTGATGGACAAACGGAACGAATGAATCAAGAACTCGAAATTTTTCTTCGTTTCTTCACCAATTACCGACAAGATGATTGGCACGAATGGCTCGCTCTTGCCGAATTCGCATTAGCCAATCGCGAATCATCCGCGATTAAGACTTCCCCTTTCTTCGCCACACAAGGACAACATCCTTGGACCGGTCTCGACGTCGACAAGCATACCCCTATCGTAAATGAAGCCGTTAACGATTTCATTACACGAATGAAATCAGTACAACAGAAAATAGGCGAAATTGCGGACGTCACGAGACAAACCATGAAGGATAAGTATGACAGTCATGTCACGAAAATTGTCTTCTCTCCTGGTGATAAAGTTTGGCTGAATGGAAAGAATCTGACCACAGATCGTCCGAACAAGAAGCTTGACAATCAAAAATTCGGTCCTTTCACCGTCCTCGACAAAATCGGATCATCGTCGTACAAGTTAAAATTACCGAAAACCTGGAAGATCTTTCCCATATTCAACGTCGCTCTCCTCTCACCATTCCAACCACCTTCCTCTTCCATACAACAAAAATACCATCTTCGACCACCTCCCGATATTATCGACAACGACGATCATTACGAAATAGAACATATTCTTGACTCCCGCATACGTCGCAACAAACTATATTACTTGGTACATTGGCTCGACTATCCTCGTGACGAAGATTCCTGGATCCCTGCATCCGAAACTGCATATTGTCAGGATCTCGTCAACGATTTCCATAAATTACACCCCCGCGCCCCTTCATCTTTATCCCTTCGTTCTCTTTTTATTCTCCCCCCTTCCGTTATCCCTCCTTTCTCTTCCTCATCTATTTTGCTTACAATTTACCCACATAATGCTGCCCTCATCCATAATGGTTCAAAAAACCATGAATTCCGCAAATACTTGTTCCCCCCTGGCGTCACTCACGCATATCTCTACGAAACCGCTCCCGTTGATGCCATCACGTCCATCATCGAAATCTCCTCTCCCGTCATTGCTCCTGCCCAGCTCACCGACATCACCGGCATTGGTAATCGTGACTTTAATTCCCGCAAGAAACCCTGTCCTTACGCTTTCCCTATTATTCATCTTTATCGCCTTCCCTCACCAATCCCCTCCGCCGCCCTTTCTCACGAATATGATATTTCGACACCGCATCGTTTTTCCCTTCTCCCTTCTTCTTTTACCCACGATCATCCCGTAAACCCCGATCACCTCGTGTTTTAAATGCCTGCCCTAATCTTTCTCTTTTGTATATATCATCTGTTTTCCTCTCTTTCCCTTCCTTCGCTCTTTGCCTTCTTCCCTCCATGTCTGCCTCCGCTGTTTATCTTCCTTCCTCGCCTTATTTCCATCACCTTCCTCCTCGCTTCCGCATCCCTCGTTCGAAACGCCGTCTCTGTGGCCGTGATGTTCGCTTCGCCGTCGATCTGATGTCTCCTTCTTCGTTCGGCTCCATCCACCTCACGTCTGACATCGCTCATCTCGGCGTTGACCTCTTCTTCGCCCCCCGTACGTTTTACTCCGTGCGTCCCATTGGCCCTCCCCATCCTGCTGTTCCACCGACTGTCCCTGTCTGGTTCACCGATGACCCCGTCGATCCGTACCGCGAGTTCATCGATTGCGCCGCCGTGTATGATTCCGTTTTCCCTCCGGTTAATCGGGACGATTCCCCTTGTTCCGGGGGTATTGTTACCTTTTACCCCGATCTAACCCCCGTTTCTGACCCCGACTCTGACACCACATCACAAAACAACGTCATAGCATGGGTCCAAAACATCATCGACGACAATCAACGACGATATCCAAATCCACATGACTATCCTCATCATCCGATTGCCGCCGATACATCATACACGTTGGTACAAGCCCTTAACAACACCGCGCAGCACAATCACCGAATCAGCTGTCTGCTGACACCGGACATGCAACGTAGCCGATGGCCACCACGTTGGCACCCTAAAACGCACAGACCACGAAGCACACGAAAACGCCGTTCATCTCGGAGCTCATCCTCGACGCAGCCACACATGACGAAGAAGCCAGCCCTAAAGTCGTTCGATAGTATTTAGTCACGGACAATTGTAGTCAGTATCCTTAAGTTTAGTCTAGCTACTCTTCCCCCGATCGCTACCTGACACCCAAACTCCTCCCTCTTCGTACATTTGTTTGTATCCGCTTTTCTCCCTGTTAATCATCCTCGTTTGGTTCTTTGTTGCCGGAGTCCGCTATAAGAACAGCGATCCGTAACAGTTGTTGTGTGTTGGCTATAACTTGCACTCTCCACATTTTTTATATATTTCAGTGTATTTGTGTGTTCCATATATATATATTAATTCACCTTGTAGCTTCAGTGACTCAGCCTCAATCTAAGGTTGCTCTTAATATTCTTCTCCATTGGTATAGATTGTTGCCATTGGACTTTCATCACATTTTGGGTTACCCAGCCAATAGGTGAGATGAAATTTCATGTGGGAAGTACAAAAAGGTAAAAAAAAAAGTCTATGGTACAGATTTTGGGGCAGGCTGGTTGGCAGGAGGGTTCATTCTGGCTCACCCTCAGCATCTTGCTCATCCCCATCCACATCCATCTCACCCTCACCTAACCCAGCTCCACTACCACTACCACTCCCCCCAGCTCCAGTTCCCCCAGCTCCAGCTCCACCACCCCCAGCTCCAGTTCCCCCAGCTCCTGTTCCACTCCCCCCAGCCCCAGCTCCACTTCCCCCAGCTCCACTTCCACTTCCCCCAGCCCCAGCCCCAGCCCCAGCCCCACTCCCCCCAGCTCCACTTCCCCCAGCTCCACTTCCACTCCCCCCAGCTCTTCCCCCAGCCCCAGCCCTTGTTGACACATCTGTGTCCTCCAGAAACCCTGACTGTGCACAAGGAAATGGACACAGCAACTCTTCCTCAACCTCATCACCCCAGTCATGTACCCCTGGAACCATCCAGGGCCACCTCTTGGTGCCATCAGGATTGGTGGCACTAAACACCTCCCCCTGCACATTATCTGTGGCATCAGGGTTATAAACCCACCTCAAGATAGTTATTATTTAGTGTGGTTGGATGGAGCAACAAATTAAATGACATACGAATAGTGCCACCGCAAATCCGTCAGCGCCAGCGTCCCCCCTGGGGGGAGATATAAAATTTTTTCTGTGCCTATTAAAAATAAGTTTGTAAAATAATTTGGTGAGAAACTTGGAACTCACATATTATGGATCCCCCTGGGATCCAGTCACAATTCCCCCCTGCCATCAGAGCCCTTGGGTGGGTACCCAAGTGCTGCTGAAACCTAGAAGAAGGTAAGGTTTATTTATTATTCTGGTTTTTTGTTTGATGCAAAGAAAACTCACATGTCCTCATCCACCAGATCCTCTACCTCCATCCAGAACCAAAACACAAGTACCTGGACATTCTGGTTACACAAGTTAGTTATGCAAAATTTCTTAGGTTAGCTAGTGGTTACCTCAATTTTTACTCTCTTGGCTTTCTCAGCCACTCTCATATCAATAATCATAGCTTTGAAATGTGACAACTCATCCTCCTCCTCTCCACCTCTGACTCTGATGCTGTAAAAATATGATTTATTGAAACTTCAGAGAGATTGTTTGACACTTACCAAGTGCCTGGTTTGATAAGGACAGCTGCCTGTCCTTCTGGCTTCACTAAAATACTATTCAATCCTCTGATGGGAGTAAATTGATTTGTCTTCACTTACAATTCACCCTGCTAACTCTCTTATATCCCTCTTTGTATTTGTTGGAGAGGGTGTCCAAGGCTTGAGGCCACATGCGCGGGGCTTGCGCCACTGGGGCCGGGGTCGACTGGGCGCTGCTGAGGGGCGAGAGAGACATATTATTAACTAACTTTGGGTTGAGAGGGTTGTGGTGAGAGTTGGAATTGGGGCATTTGATATCAATCCATAGCTCTTTATATAAGTTTAGTATTGTCACATGTTTGGCCATGTATCACACTTTGATGGACTTATTGTTGTCATCTGCCTATTGTCCGGACTTGTCCCGATTTGGTAAATTTCCCGATTTGGTAATTGTCCCGATGTGGTGCATGAGATTGTCCTCTGGCCACAGTCTATGCATCCGGGTGGTTTATGCCAATTTCTCCGTGGTTTTTATAACTTTATGGAATGTCTAATAGCCATCATCCACCTCTTCTTCTTCAGGACTAAGTGGCTCATCTTCACTCATATTCTCACTCTCTACCTCATCACTCTCACTCTCAACCTTCACCTCCTCTGCCTCCTCCTCCTCCTCCTCCTCCTCCTCCTCCTCCTCCTCCTCCTCTTCACTCTGAATTCGTACTTTTCTGGGTGGAACCCGGCGATTCTTAGCTTTACCTGTTCGACGTTGTTTCAATTTTCTGGACCAATTGACAGCTCTCTTTGCAACATCCTGAGACACCCCACTTTGCTTTAGCAAGGTCACTTGGAGTTTTTTCACCGCCGTATGAGTTGGTGCACGTCTGATTGTCGTTTTCTTTCTACCATCTCCAATTTTGGCCAGCTTGTAGTAGTCTGGATTGGTCAGCATGTGCACTGATTCATGGTGGACTTCCCATATGGCAGTGCGACCTCCACTCTCTGAATGGCTGCTCTGGCTGCTGGGCAAGCATTGACATTTTGAGAGCAGCAGCTCCAAGGCTGTATGCAACATGTCGACATCCATCGCTGACAGCTGCTTGCAAGCTGTGTGATATTCAGAGATGTAGCCAGGTGGTTCCGCCAGGATCTTCCAGGTTCCTGTTAGACTCTGAGTTGACTTGGGGAAATAAATCGTCAACCGCTCCTGAAAGCTCTTCACCCGTCTGCCTGGAATGGATCCTAATAGGCCAGCGTTGCAAGCAATGTACCTTGCAGAGGTGAGCGTCCTGTGCGTCTCCCTTAGAGTCCAGCACTCCAATGCCTCCCGCAATGACCCAGGTAGGACAGTCTTCGTGCACCATTTCTCATTCAGACTGGCCCAGATATGAGTGGTGAATAGTTTGAACAGTCTCTCAGCGACACCCTCGATATCTTCCAAGTCAGGTGTCCAGATGAGGGGCCTCATCAATCTCCATGGAGTCTCCTTCAGGCAGTGTTCCACCTCCTTCCACGTGGGAGTCTGTCCAATGGGATATCGCTCTTCATCCTCAACCTCGGGGCTCGGAACTCTGATTCGCTTTCTCTTCTGCTTAACACCCAACGTCCGGAGGATATCCATGTCATCTCGATCCAACACTTCCGGAAGACAATTGTCTTTGGACAGGTCGAGGTTGTGGAGAAACAACATGCCAAAGCGGTCGACAACCTGCCTGTAACGAAGCAAGCCCAATGTTTCCCGCACACATGAGCTGACCATGCTGGGGCTGAACAACACAGACTGCAGCATGTATGTCAAAAGGCCTGTCATGACCCCATAGTTTCCTGGGACAGTCTCGGCCAACAACTGTTGTGTGTTGCGGATCGCAGCCATTCGCTGGGCAAGGAATGTGAACCAGGTATGAGATGGCAGCCATAGGATGGGCTGTGAAGCTACCATGTCCTCAACCTGAGCCAATGTCAGTGATATGAGGACATCATGAAATGGAAAACCTCACCATGCTATCAGCACCCTCCATGAAAGCTTCCAAGATCTGGCCTCCCACTCGAAACTCGTCCCTCACACCATAAGACCTTTTGCCTGCATCAGTGGTGTAGATTTGCATGACCTGATCGATTTCAGAGAGAAAGTTTGGGTCCAGATTGTAAGCTTCCTTCTCACTGAACAAGTCTCTGCCATTGTCCAGCTTGCGGGTCACTTCGTAGGCTTGATTATATGATGAGCGAAACATGATGTGGTTCCTCCGACATCTCACTCCACCCATCTCAGCCTGTAGGCCACCATAGCGGCTCAACGTGTTCAGATGGTGAATGGTCCCCATGGTGTAACCTCCAAGTCCATATGAAGCCTCTAAGGAATCCAATTTCCAAAGTCCCACAAGAGGTTCTGGGTTTTTGGCATTGTAGGTGATGCCCAGGTCCATGTAGAGTTCTCCATGAGACCGATCCAGTGTGTAATCCCAGTCCAGACCAGGAAACTCCATCCAAAAATCCTCAAAACAGGTTTTCAAGCATTCCTGGTTGCCTGTGGCGATTTCTTTGGTGTAGAGTTTGGAACCTTTAATTTCCAGCACAAAGAAGAATGAGCCAAACATCCCCAAGGCATCTGGCGACTCATCAATCTGCCAGCAGAGTGAGACATCATGAAAACCAACCATCATTGGGGAATGGCTCACCAGTCTTCTCATGTGTTGAAGCAAAAGTCGGAAAGAGGCCCGTTTGAATGGAAACGTTGGAGACTTTCCAGATTCCACCTTGAATTTCCCCTTGGCAGATGCCTTGAACCTCATCTGCTTACTGCTGAGAGCCATGTATGGATAGAACGCATCATCCATCGCCAAAAGCATTGCTGGGCTGACCACCTTGTTCCAAAACTGTCCCTGAATATCCCAAGGCACCATGCTCATCCATCGTCCTGTGTATTCATGCCGATGTGAGATGCGAGGAAATACCAGATACAAGTTCATCAAGCCGGATCCATCTCCCAACTTGCCAAAGGCAACATGTGGCAGCCTGCTGAGGCGGAAAGTTTTGGTTTCGAATTTCGTTCTTGGGCCCAGAGACTCCTTATCTTCTTGAGACTGAGGCAAGAGTAGTTCCATGTAAACATGGTTGTGCTTGGAAATTGGAGCCTTGTGACGGATTTGCGGCAAAGTAAAGATGTTGATCGCGTGTTTGAACTCAGGCTCCGTTGTCACCCAAATCAAGCTGTCGATGTCCCAGGACACAACAATTTCCTCCGGCTTGACAGCATCTCTCCCCAAGTCCAACCGCACATGTAAGCCCTCTGAAGTTAGACCCGTCAGGAAGACATCCAGGTTCCCTGCATGCTGAGCCTCCTCAATCATCTCAGCTGCACCCATGATGCAGCTGTCATCACACTCCATATCGTCCTCGTGGTCATTCAGAGGTGGTGTGGCAAGGCCAACAGGCATCAAATGTTCCTTGACCAGAACAGGAGGGCGATTGAAAAACCGATGAGAATATGATGGCAATAACCGCCAACCATAGTCTTTGTACATGGTCCATGGACTTTTGACAATCCGATTTGCAAGGTACACCAAAGACTGCGAGGCAAGCTGAATGATGGTGTCTGGAATGGAATCCAGTGTCTCCAGTGTCGGTCCACCCTCGTAGTCATCAAATTCATCACTGAATCGTGGCCATAGGTTGCGAAGGCTCTGAAGAGGTGGAAGTTCTGGTGGATTTGCTGGTCGAGGGAACCGTCCTAATCGAGCAATGGTCCAGTCCTGCACATGTTTTCCCTTGTTTACAACAGCAGGTGGTGGACTCTATGTAATAATACAATTTGTAAGCATTGTCTCACTGCTGAGGTGGTGGCTACTGACCTTGGAGTTATGACCATCAGATCCACTGTCAGAGTCCTGGGTTTCATTGATGGTCTTCTTTCTCTGGTCTCCTCCTCGCACCGACAACCCATGAAGCTGGGGCTTGGCTGGCCAGCTCGCATGGTTCCTGGTTAACAGCTGTCTGCATAGAGCACATCGCTTCATTGCCCTCTGAAGGTTTTCCACTACCTCCCTCACTCTCCTTCCTGTATGGTTCTCCAGCTCATCCACCACTGCTTCCTCTGGTGCAGGAAAATTGTGATGTGCCGCATCCAAGCCGAGATAGTCGTGGTAGGCGGCAACTGCATGAACGTGGACTTCATTTGCGATACGAATCCTCATGCTGTGGCAACATGCTAGGTTGGGCTTCTGCCACAGGCCTTCTTGGGTGCGAAAGCCACGAGTCCAGATCTCTTCAAGCACCTGACCTGTCGTGGGTCCACAGTCACGGCCATTCTGCAACCAGTTCACCTTGGAAACTGTCATCTCCGTGCACTCCCAACCATGAAGCTTCGCTAGCTTCTCCCAGATCTGTGGCCCACCCCATGCATCCCAGTCTGTGGCAACCAGCTCTGAGCCGTATGCCATGTAATTCATCCCCAGAACATGGACCCTTTGCTCTTCTGGTTGCCAGTATACCACACAGTAGTGATTACCTCCTCGGTACTCCCCTTTCTCATTCAGACTTCGCCCCGTGTTTAACATCCCAACAAGTGGAGCCAGCTCACATGGTTCTTCCAGTGGCAAGTGGTAGGTTTCACGGAATTGCCGAATTTCAACATCCGTTATGGTTTCCAGCATCCACCAGTTGAATGAAATGTATCGTCCCACCGGGCATCCGAGCTCAAGCCAAAGGTGAGACAACCAGAAGTCCAGCAGTAACCCATCTAGCCATGTGCGATCTTTGAGTGTCGACAACTGAAGCAGAGCTCCACCCCATTTAAGGGGATGTAGCAACTCCAATGCTGAATAATGAACACATTGTGATAAGATGATTGAGGTTTTCAGAGTGGATGACTGACCAAGAACTGATGGACCTACAACCTCCTGATCAGGTGGGTCATTCCCTTCTGCAGCTGGTACAGCTGGTGCAGGTTCATATGAACTGTTGGACCCAGTCCCATCTTCACTCTCAGGGATTGACTGTGAAGCCTCGTCAGATGAAACATAAATGGGGACAGGTGGTGTTGACTGCGATGGAACTGCAGGGCGTTGACTAGGGGAGTTGCACCCAGATGCAACAGATACATCTTCTGGTGTTGATGGCTGAAGGTTTCAGTTTGAGCATGGAAAATCTGAAACAAGATCAAGCTACCAACAGGACTGTCAAACCATCGTGCTTGACCTTCATCTTCACATGTCTATGATAATGAGAAAATGAGTGAGAGCAATCACCAGACAATTCTGAAACAACACTCCACCGGAAATGTAACCCCTACAAAGGTCGACTGTAAGCTTGCCATGTTCATTTGTAAACTTGCCAAGTCGGCCTCCAACTCATTTGTTTCGGGCTGGGATTCTTCATCCAGCAACTGTTCAAGGGTTGCAAGACTATTTTGAAGTTCGGTGAGATCTGTTAACATGGTACTCGAGCTGTCTGTGGTTTTAATTTGTTGTGTCAATTGTCAATTGGAAGGCTATATATTGGCTGGGCCATGAGGCTCAGGCACCAGATTAGGGCATGAGGCTAAGCATGAGATTAGGGCATGAGGCTAGGCACCATCATCACCTGTCCATTCAATTTCATATTTGATCAGACTGGTGCCTGAATTTAATATTGGTGAAAATCCCCTATAAAAGACCCATCTATCCGGGATATAATTATCAATGGCCTCCCAAAGCAACCTTGCGGTTTTCCACCAAAGACGTCTGGCTCCTGCTGGAAAGCCTCCAACACATGCTCAGTATGCTAAGATGAAAACTTGGGCCTCATATCGTGGCAAGTTGAGATTCACATTTATTTGGAAAACCTTACATGACAATGTTTCAACCTTAGTTGTAGATGAAGGTGATGAGACAGTGAACTTTGTTCGAAAAGACACGTAAGAACGTCATGCGCAATGGTTATACATTGATCTGAGCTCATCCTTTCCCCAAGTGTGGCAATCATCCCACCAGAGACAGAGTATGCTACTCTTCCTCCTCGACGGCCGGATGGACATCTTCATCCAGATTGCTATTGGTATGGGACCATTGAGGATCTCAGAGCCTCACCTGAGAGTGATGATGGTGAACCCCCTGAGCTGTGGGCAAAGGTGTCCTGGTTTTACACCCAACAGCACATTCAGGATGTGAAGTTAAGTAAAAGGCTGAAAAGGAAGCTGCTTGCCTTGCTGTAAGATTTATTCATCTGCCATCATAGTCTTGGATTGAATCATCCATTCTCTTCAGTCCATTTGAGCAGATGAGCTCTACTGAGCTCATCAAGAGCAATCATGATCAAATCATTCCTGCTCTAAGTATTGAATGTGAGCTTACCTTGATGGTTGTATTTCTTCACATTGAACACATGGATTATCCTTGCCAGCCCCCATGAAAATTCCTTACTTTGATGACAGGCGATCCAACAGTCGGGAAGTTGGTGTTGGTGCATGGTTTTGGCGGTTTGAGGTCAACTTCCTAAACAAGAATCTTGAGGTGATGGTGAGTGGCTAAACATGGCAGTGAAAGCTGTTATTAACTGAAGGACTTGCTGCTCAGAGGATTCAGAAAGGCTGTTGCAAGAGAGTCTACAGTCCAAGCAAGGATCTCCAACGTTTTTGCGTTTACTGTGAAGAATGGCTTCATGAGGGATGCCTCACAGGGCCCATTGAAGTGACACTTCGGGAGCTGAATGATTTGGATAAGTTGACACAGAGCGTGCCAATTTTCAGGGGTTCAAATGGCCAAGGTCGGGATCAGCAGAAGGACTGGCATGTGGCTGGTACTGGACGAAAGATTGAGAAGGCTCGTGACTGGGCTGATAAAGAGGTGGCTCCAAATGATTGGAGACAGTTGCTGGGTGCAGAGTTTGTGGATGAGATGATCCAGACACAGTGGGACTGTTATGAATGTCCTACATGTCTTAATCAGATGTGAACTATTGCCAGTACACTTGTAATTCATTCATGATCAACACCATTGTGATGAAATTTAGATTTACAAATATCTCATACGGACAATCATGACCAGTGGAGTGGAATCAGGCACTGTTGAAGACTCCATGGCCACAAGTACACTTTAGATGGTGACCAGAGTTGAATACATGTATCAATAAAAGAGTCTATAGAGGCACATAAAGTGCAGAATGACCACAGTACAGTTATGAGAATTGAGGCCAGAAGGAGTCTCATAACCCATATCAGACAAGTAAACATGACCAAACAACTTGATTATGAATCATAATTGATGCCATCATCACATGATAA